>JAUEJL010146075.1:0-10560 GCA_032274825.1 Drosophyllum lusitanicum | reverse complement strand
TGTATACTGAATCACCTGTGATTGAATATTAAAATTTTAGAACTATGTTTTTTACATGAACTTTATTGAACACAACTTACTATATTATATATCCTATTTTTGATATGTTTCAATATAATTGATTGTTTCATGCTTAATTATTTTCAAAAGCGTTTCATACTTGGCCTTAATTTAAATCTAAATATGAGTAATTGATTATAAAGAAAATCAATAACTGAAACTATACATGTTAACAATACCGATCCACACATGGAAATACATATATATATATACATTTATGTAAATCGTATATTTCATTAACTAATTATTAAAACTCCTTGGTAATTATCTAACATTTGAATACACAGTACACATAAATAAATTAAATAATAAAATATCTCTTACTATATAAGATACGAACAATAATCTTATTTGTATGTAACTAAAACAGAATTTAAGAAACATTGAGTTTCTTTAACGTTTATTTTACATTTATATTTTGGGTCACTTAACTAGATTTACTCACTGATGAATGAATGAAAAATACGAATAAATATAAATTATTTACGAAATTAGTGTGTTTGGAGTAGGTGTTTTGTTTAGGGGTATGAAAACGTTAAGAAGAATCGATGAAAGACAGAGATGGTATGTGAGTAGGGGAGTTTTTTATAAATTGAAAATAGTTACTGAGGTAGTGGATAGAAAGAAGACAATTACTTTAGTTTTAATGGGATAGAAAGATAGAAGAGTAAAAAGAAAGAAAACTTATATGGGAGCTGATGTGGTAAGTAAGACGCAGGAGTGAAAACTGGAAAGGTGGCAATTACCTCTGCCCTCAATAGTGGATTGGTTTTCAAATATCTTAATGATTGTTAATAATAGATTTGGTACACAAGCTATATTTTAAGCTTTCTTTGCTTACAATTATGGAAATCAACCTAAAAGTGTTATATCCTTACAGGATGCCTAAAGAGGTGTCAGTGCTACGTAACGAATCAAAAATATCAAGGTGATCGCCAGTTATCCGCTAATTTGTACAAAATGATGATATGTAGCTATTATAACAAATGAAAGAGTTATAAGTGCGAGACACCTTGCTACATGGTGAAAGTGCCCACATTGCTAATACATTGTCAATAGTGGTTACAATCGATATATATATTCCAAACCATGTAAGATGAAATACATTATCAATTATATTTAAATGTAGATCTACAACACATGTTACTATCCTTAAGTTGTTATATGTTTACATCAGTTATTCTCGTTTGTTGTATATAGGATAGAGAATAATTCAATTATTCAATATCGATTTTGTCCGGTAATACACTATACATTGTATTTTTAATAAAAGAAATCTTGATATATATTTGAACTAATAACAGAGTTTTTAGTTACAATTAACATTTTTTTAAAACTGAGTTATGCTAACATAGAATGAGAGAAGTATTTATTACATTTAAGGAAGAAATCAAGTAAGATACACTCGGATTAATCTTCTTTGTCATGTATCTGTATGATCCATCGGCCATTAAAACATTCTCTCTGCCAATTACTTTATCATCTCTATAGTAGCAACCTAATGATATATAATTACCCACGATTACAAATCAGTTAATCCAAACTCGGTTATAATAGTTATAATATTTGTTTAACTATATCATAAGGTTACGTGGTGTACGTTTCATGCTTCTCCGTGGGGTTGATATATGTAGCTAAAGCGGCCCCAGCATTTGACCTTTCATCCTTTCTCTCTTGTCTTTATCTCTCTTACACATCATATTTTTATATAAGAACAAAACTAAAAGTAAAAGAGGTAAAATATGAATTTTTTTAGTAGAAAAATGGAAGAAAGTAATTAAGAAAGATTATATATCATTCAAAATAAAAATTATTAAAATGAAAAGAGAGGACGGTAAAAGAAAAAAAAAGGAAAAAGATAGGTGTATTTCAAGTGTAACAATTTAGAAGGTTAGAAATTAAAAAGGAGGGAAGTAGGTGGAGAAAACAGATGTTGGGGTGTTAATGTCAATGGGCGGGTAGGGGGTTGGGTTCCTAACGGCCACCGACGTTCCTCCGAATCCAGCTGTAACTGAAAATGACTACACTTTCTCCACTCGGCGTACAAAATGACCCTGTCAGATCTGACTGTGTCACAGGTGTCCCCTTCTATTTCCACGTGTACATGACCTCTTGTCCGCGTCCCCCTCCAAATCTTCACTCACGCGCCACCTACACGTGCGTAACAATCACTGACTGCCCTCGACGACCAAAAACCTCTATATAAACCTCTTCCTTAACCCTCTTATGCTCTTTCCTTCTTCATCTCCTTCCCATATACGCGTTTTTATATCTATCCCCCCCTTCCTCTGTTTCCCACTTTTATAGGGCGTCTGTAATTTTCATTCAGTCAAAGGTAATGCCGCTTGGTTTTCTTCATCTTTTCGCCATTTTCGACTTTTTCTTATTTTATTATTATTAATCTGTTTGTTGACGATTCTTTTTCATGCATTTTGAAGGAAGGTCCTACTTCGAATCGTGTTATAGTTTCGACTTTCAGAGTTGGTTCACAGCTTCAGAATCAGCTACGAATCTTGTTATAGGTATCTATTTGCCTTTTTTTCTTTTTTAATTTTGGAAGACGTGTTAGTTATGCTTGTTATGACCTTTCTATGCTTCATGTTTTAATTAGTTACTTTTGTTTTTAGGAACATGATATGTTTACCATGTTGACTGTTGTGTAGATCTTTTCTTTTTTCTTCTTTGAGAATTAATTGTGCCATGAAGGTATCTGACCTCATTTGTGTGGAGTTTTTTCACGATTTTTTAGTTGCAAGGAAACGAATGTTAGGTTAACATCAGATGAATTTCGGCCCCTAATTTTCTGGCCCGAAAGTTTTATAATTTTATGATCAAGATATTCGTAACCGACCCCGTGATTTTTTTTTGAACCGCAGACCCCATGAAAATTATGTTTTGATGTTATTGTTTGCATATAATTGAAGATTCGTATACTTCATGAATCCCCCACAGTTAAGAGCTTTAGTTTCCTTTTTATTGCTAGCCAAGGTGTGTGGACTAGCAAAGCAATTTTTGGAATCGCCATTTTTTAAAACTTAAAAGAGAAACTATATTTTCATGGTGTTGCTGAGAACAGTTGTCTATAAGTTTTCATGCATCTTGCAAATAGATTATATGTTTCAGAGCAGACGGAGAATGTCTTGATTACTTCTTAATTTCTGTTTGTTTCTTTCACGATTTAGTTTTTTTGAGACATTGTAATTTTTTTTTCGAGTTTAGCTCTGTACACATGGGGAGCTGTGTACGTTCTTTAAGACCGCAGCGCCACATATGATTCCCTGCTACCACTTCTGACCTCTTACACTGTTTTTACTGCGTGAAGGCAATTTATTAACAGATGTAATCAATAAAATTGTCTCTCTACACAACTATTCCATCATTTATCTTCATGTACCTAACTACCTATTGTGTATGGACAAATCATCACCCTTTATTAACAAATGAAAATTAGTGTTTTAATTGTACTAGCTACCTTATGTTATATATCTACCTTTAACCGAGAGTTTGATGTAAATAAGATTTTGCATCGGTTTCACTACGTCGAGTAGTCATTCTCAGACAGCTATATATATGCATGTTTGGTTGTATCAGTTATGAGTAAATGGGGGTCCGGAGATGGCAAGCTATGACTCACAGTCAATATATATGTGTATATCATTTATTATTTGTAGGCATGTATTCTTGTCTTGGGTTCTTGTCCTATTCAATGCTTTCCAAACATTGGACCATATTGTATCGTTCCATATGCTATTGTTCTATGTGACATCTTAAGTCCCCACCATGTGATTTCGGATAATTAGCATACACCTAGCCTAGCCCAGCCCAGCCCAGTGCCTACTTTCTCTTCCATGTATTCCTTCCCAGCCAGCTTTCTATTTTGGGTGATGTTTTTCCAAATAATTTGTCCATCTGCTGCTGTTTGTGCCGAGTCAAATTTATTTTGATATTGCACAAGTGTCATGCTTTGACCTTTGTCACCTATATATATCTATAGTCAAATTACTCCTGTTGTTGGACGACGGGCATTCTTTTATGGTCCCATGAAAATTTTTCTTTATTTAGCAAATAATTCTGCAGATGGTAAACTGTAGGTGGCTGTTAATCGGCTATTAGGTTCTTCGAGAAGTTGAAAACAGAGTAAATATATCTCCTGGAGAGAATTATTTGGATATCAATTTTTGACAGTGGACTAGTTCTAATTTTCCTGGGATATGTTTCATACCTGTTGTGGATTCCTGATTACAGAATTTATTGAATCTTTTTCTCTTGCAGCTCTTTGTTGTACTTGATTCAGAAAAGCAGTTGCCTACTCTAATTGATGATGCATAAGTAAGGAATAATTTCAGTTTTTTTTTCAATAATTGTTTTCTATCTTTATTTTCGTTTCATTCAGTTTTAACATCTAACGAGTCCTGATTGATAGTTTCCAGGAATCTGGCGCTTAATGGATAGCTTTCCTACCAGCAACGTTAAAAAAACTTCGAAGAGGTGGTTTTTCATTGACAAGACAGTTGTTTAAGACGTTCGTGCTGACTTCTGTTCGAAACATATAATTCTAGCTAAAATATTAAACTGCTGTTAAGAAGGTGATGGATCTTAAGGCTAACCACAGCACCCCCATACTAACTGATCCCACACCCATTAGTAAACCAAGATTAGGAATTCATGATTCATTGCTACCACACTCCTCTGTGCTACCATACTCCTCTGTGGGAGTCTTCTCTCAAAGCCAATTTCTGACAACCCCATGGAAAAAACCTGGAATACTTGATGATGTTCGCTCCGCCACCTGGTTGGATGCCATGAAATCTTCTTCCCCCAGGAATATAATGAAAAATAATGGCATTGATTATTCTTCAAATGATGTAGATCTGGCTTACCGCAATTGGATGGTATTCCATTTCTCACGATCTTGTTTTTGGTATTTCTACCGAAATCAGATATTAAAAGCTGTTTTTATTTGCTTTGCTGTGCAGCTTAAGTATCCATCTGCGCTTACATCCTTTGAACAGATTGCTAATAATGCAAAGGGCAAACGGATAGCATTGTTTCTAGATTATGACGGAACGTTATCCCCAATTGTCGACAATCCAGATCACGCCTTCATGTCTAACGCCGTGAGAATCTTAGAAAACTTCATTTTTTCATTCTTGTCAAGATGCACTCGTAATATTCTAACACTGCTTGTAAACAGATGCGTGCAGCTGTGAGAAATGTGGCAAAATATATTCCAACAGCAATTATTAGCGGCAGAAGCCGTGAAAAGGTATTTGAAACTATTTTTCTTTACCTAACTTATTTAATGGTTTTGATTATTATACGTATCATTTTGCTATTTTTTTATTCAGGTACGCAAGTTTGTAGGACTGAAAGAACTCTATTATGCTGGTAGTCATGGGATGGACATTATGGGTCCTATTCATCCTCTAACTCATCATACTGCTGCTACCTTTAGGTCCACCAACGAGGAGGTGTCAATTTCTACTTTCTTTTGTGAATTACATTTGTATCAACCTTTCTCGATTCTTTGGGTCATCTAAGTCTCTACTTTCTTGAACATATATAGGTTATAGAAGGAAAGTTATACCAGCCAGCTAGTGAATTTCTACCAATGATCGACGAGGTTAATATATCAAACTTTCTTTCAATTTTGTAGCGCGCACACATGCATCGCTTTGTGTTGTAGGAGATCCTTATAGCGCATTTATATTTGAAGCAGATTTTTGCGTCCCTTGTCGAGATTATGAAAAACATTGAAGGAGCAAAAGTCGAGAACAACAAGTTCTGTGTCTCAGTGCACTACCGCAATGTAGATGAAATGGTAACGTTTCAATGTTTTCCTATTACTGTTTAGAAGATGATTTTTTCTTATTCTTTTAGGTTCAATATCTTGTGTTTTCATAACTACAGAGTTGGACAACAGTAGCACAATATGTCCAAGACACTATGCAGCACTATCCGCGTCTGAGATTGACACATGGACGAATGGTATGAAATCATTATATCAGAACTTTTTTTTTTTTTTTTTTGAAAAGCCAATTTATATCTTTACAAAATAATTTGGGAATAATTTCTATAATACTTGTGAACTAGTTTTTGTTTTACTTTTATAATGCTTAGGTTTTAGAGGTTCGGCCTGTGCTTAAGTGGGACAAAGGGAAGGCTGTTGAGTTCTTACTTGAATCTCTTGGTTAGTTGTATTGCAGTTTGAGTTGACTTTGGAATGGTAAATTGTTTATAGCATAATATCTGAAGATGAAGGTTTGGTTTGCAGGCTTAAGTGATTGTGATGACGTGGTCCCTATATATGTAGGGGATGACAGAACCGATGAAGATGCATTCAAGGTAAACCTACCTAATTATCTCATAATATGAATATGAATCGTCCCATCATTTTATTCAAGAACTTTGATTCTTATAAATATGTTACTGGTTGGTTACTCAAATGAAATGAAACCTAACCAGTAACCACAACCAAGTGTGAGCAATGCTACAACTTGGTGAAGAAACTCATATATATATATATATATTGGTGAAATTGATGGATGATTGAAAACGTTATGTACATAAAAACAGTTTCTAAGAGAGGGGAATCGTGGTTATGGCATCTTAGTGTCTCCTGCTCCCAAAGAGAGCAGTGCCTATTTTTCTCTTAGGGATCCATCTGAGGTAGCTTCAAATTTCTCTCTTCTTCATTAATTAGTTAGTTAATGCTTTAAAGCTTAAACCAAATCAAACTGTATAGTAGTAGTAATGAATGAATGTATAGGTGATGGAATTTATTAACTCAGTGGCGATGTACAAGAAGTCGGTTGCGTCATGATGAGTTAAATGTTAATTAAACGACATTGATGCTATTATGAAATGAAAGAATAAAACAAAGAAAGCGGAGTTGGAGTAGCTAGCTAGAAAGGAGCAAGCACGCCACTTCTTCATAGACCTTATCAGGCATTAATTAATTGTAAAAATCTCTGTTTACTTTTTTTTTACTTCATTTTAAGAGATATATTAGATTATTATGTTTTTTATTGTAAATTTTGTTTTTTCACATGCATGCATGGTAATTCCATTGTCTATCATGTTCCTTGCGTTTGCGGTTTGCCTTGGTCTTGGTCTTGGATTTATTTTTTATTTTTTCATTTCTTTAATTTGTACGGCTATTTTTATTATATATGTAAGTTTAGAAGAAACCCGGGCTACCCTCTTAGATGTAAGTTGTGAACTCAACTGATTACTAATTAATATTATTTGTGTTATGTTTATAATTTTGTTAGACGGATCGATCTGTGTGAACGTGTTGAGTATACAATTACAATTACAATTACAATACCCCTAGGCGTAGAACGTACGTGCTTCGATCTCCTACAACATCAACATGTGAATTATCCAGTGTTAACAAGTGTTGTTGAACATCTGATCGATCGTTGCCTTGGCTTCAACCCAGTTAATTGATATCACCATTAAATATATACATTTGATTGAATTTTAATTGTATGTTTTTAACGTAGGCCCTCTCCCTCTCCCTCCCCCTCCAAACATGCATGATCATAGGTATTGAATTTTATTTATCTTCAACCCATTAAATTTACGCACGGAATAGGTAAGATTAAGAGTAACTATAAAAATTTTTACACAATCTTGATTAGCAATCTTGTCATTAGTTCATTTTGTTCAAATGACCAAATAATTCTATATTATCACACATAAAACAAAAACAGTTGCATATATTTGTTTAATAATTGATTTCATTTAGGATTGAACTTCGTAAATAGTTACAAAAAGTTAACATCCACATAGTTCTTCTTTTTCAATTTTTAAAAAAGAGGCTACACAACTTAGATTTCAAGCTCTTTATCAGATAGTGTCGTTGTATTGAGACCTAATAGAAGCAGCTCTCCTCACTCCAACACATCATGTAGCAAGATTGATGACCAGAACAATGTGGTCTCTTTGTCTTGTTATTATTATATAGTTTTTTATTATATATTATTGTTTGTTGAATTACAAAATTTATTTCGTGTGTTCTTTAATAGTCGCACTCACATCTCCATTGTCCACCCTTGATTCAACTAAAAATAAAAGTAAGAAAACTAAAAACAATAGCTTATTCTGTTAAACCATCAAAATATCTATCCCATATAATCGATGCTTTCCCATTTGGCACACCACACCATCTTTCTCTTCCATCCCTCTTCTAATTCATAAATCCTCACATTCAGCACACACAACTTTTCTCTTTTTTTTTTTGAGAAAAAAAATAGAGAGAGGATGGATGTCACATATTACCCGACTAACAAACCACTCAACCTGTGGATAAGGGGGTTAGGGATAGTGTTTTGCTTCAATAGATAGACATCTAATGTGCACCCACGGATAGTATGTGGATGGTCTTATCGAGTTAGCAGAGTATGAGAATGCATTTCAATAAATTAGTATTATCCATGATGAATTTAAAGATAATAAATGATTTCCACGTACTAAATTTAGGATTTTCCTTTGGGACTTGCTTGATTTAGAACCAGGGACAAAAAAAGCAAAACAGAACAAAAAATAAAATAATAGTAATAATAAAGGCAAACTGTATTAAAATACAATGAGCTTTGTCTTAGTTATCATTGTATACAATCAACTTTAAAAATAATACAATTAACTTTCATAATCTTCTCATTACATGCAAATAACTTTTTTATGTGTCTGTTGTTTAGTTACCATTGTATAGAATGAACTTTGTCATAACTTTCATAGTATACAAGTTGCATACAATATGAGGATTATGAAAATTGGTTGTATTATTTTAAAAATTAAAGTTCAATTTATATAATGGTAACTAACACAAAATTCATTGTGTTTTAATGCAATTTACCCTAAAAGACATAAATGCCACAAAAGCAATTGTTTGTATATGTTTCTATATATTTTTTAAACAAAACCCTAATAAAAAAAATGTTTGTATATGTTTCTATATATTTTTTAAACAAAACCCTAATAAAAAAAAATCCATTTTAGTCGGGTGATATGTTTCTATATTTTTTATTTTTTATTTTAATTAAGCAAATAATCACATCGCCGAATTAAGCTAGTCACATGACAATAAAGTTTATTACCTAATTACCACGTGGTTTTTAATCTACATTTCTTTTAGTTTAATATATATTAGTATTATTATATTATTTTAATTAATTTCAACGGTTAGAAATTACTAATATACCCCTCAAATAATCTCGAATTATCTCTCCTGCTTTACATACTCACATATAAACACAATCTTCTATAACTACACAGTTCACCACCCACAAAAAAGAAAGTGAAGAGTTGTTTTGTTGTTTTTAAAAATTTGTTTTGAAAATGAAAAGAGAAATTAAGCGACATGTCACTAGTTTAACTATTTGCCGAATAATGCACCCATATATTCTATAAAACGACATTTTCATAATGGCATTGCATTTTATTTACATCTACTCTATGTGAAGATATTTGATTGGAATCAGTAATGATAATATACCGAGAAAGTGAGACTTAGAATTTAGTCCCGAACGGATTATGATTTGTCCCGAAACGGAGTAAAGAAAACCCGATTGGTGAAATTTACGGGATAAGTATTTGGAGCAGGTTGAGAGTTTTACTTGTATACGGGTCTGGCCCATTAGTCGCTAGGGTTTCTCGGTTATTAATACTCCTAGCTAGGATTTCCAATCTATCACTTTGAAAAACAAATGAATAAAAGAATATCTCCATTTCCTGCCCATGAACAAAGGTCAAAATATCTTTCGCCAAAACCCTGTTGAATGTGTGTCGTTTTTCTTGCTTTTCTTGTTTGCATCGCATAACATGTACTAAATGGTCATTAATCAATTTTATATGATAACCAACTTATCATGTATACAAGATCAACAATGTATATTGGTGGTTAATACTATCACATATATCGGAGTAATGTTTATTTGAAAACTGTTCTTATTGCAAAAATCAATTTTGGTCATTGATTAAATTAAATAAATGATTATAATGCTAATTGCTTATTAGTAATTCATTAATAGAGGTATTTTGAAAAAAACAAGTCTTATTAAATAATAACACATTTATCCGGACACAATTTTCAGTTGGATAAATATATAAATAACCAAAATACCCCAATTAGTAAGTCATTAATAAACATTAATGAATACAAATTATTTTCATAGTTCTAACACTAAAAATAGTTATAAAATGAATTTCTCCCTATCTTTATGTTATTTAACACGTCAGAGTTCATCTACTAATTGTATATAACCTCAATATTAAAACCATTTATATCAGATGAATACATAAACTAGCTTTTTCTTATTTTAATTATATATATATATATGAAATAACTTAGCTACACCATGTAGCCGGTTAGCTACATGATGCACATATAAACATTTGATGGAGTCACCATGGTGCATAGTGTATAAGCAGGATCCACCAAGTGTTTGTGTGTGCATCATGTAGCTAACTGACTACACGATGGTATAGCTAAGT
>JAUEJL010146064.1:0-10560 GCA_032274825.1 Drosophyllum lusitanicum | reverse complement strand
AAATTTCAATTTGTAACAAAAAAGGGTATAATGCGTTAAATTTATACCTTTTTTTGTTACAAATTGAAATTTATAATATTTTTTTTTGTTAGGTCTAAGAGGTTATTATACCCTTTTTTGTTACAAATTGAAATTTATAATTCTTTCTCGGCTAAAAAAAGTGGACGTTACCTTTATTGATAATTTTCGATATTTAGGTTACCTTTCTCGCTAATTTTCCCTTTTATGAATCTTCAATTTTGTGTTTATTCACACATTCTAAACTTAATGCAGCTCACTTCTTGGCAATAGAATAACTGGGAAAATCCCACCTGAACTAGGGAATATTACCACTCTCACAAAGCTGTGAGTGATCTTAATCTTTTTATTTTTTTATTTTTTATTTTTTAATTTTCCTTCAAATTCATGTAACTAAAATTTTATGATCAGGGATCTAGAAGCAAACTATCTTTCAGGGACTGTTCCTTCTCAACTTGGGAGATTATTTAACTTGAAATCTTTGTAAGTGTAATTAATGTTTTGATTTTTTTTAACATCTAAACACACACCCACTTAGATTTATATCAAGGGCGGACCCATGATTTGAAATGGGTGGTGGCACCATTGAAATGGGTGGTAGCACCGTCTCGAAAAATCGGAATTTACACTACGAAAAATCGAAATTTACATTACGCGGATAAAATTGGCTGGTGTCTCGTGCCACCACCGGCCTCCACATAGATCCGCCCCTCATTTACACTATATGTCCACTATCGAAACTTGAACTTATAACCATAAGGTTGGAGAGCAGCTTTTTTCCAAACTCTAATGCCGCTATGCCAAGGCTCTTTGGTAATTAATCTTTTGATGAAATGTGTTTTGTATTGGGTATTAATTTCAGGATCTTATCTTCAAACCAGTTGAGTGGAACGTTGCCAGCATCCCTTGGTGAACTAAGAAACTTAACAAATTTGTAAATATCTCATATTATTATGGAGAAAGTTTAAACGGAAACTGTTTTTTGTACTAAAACTACGAGAACTAATCTTGACACTTGATTAAATAAACAAATAGCTACTTTTCTTTGGTGGCTCATATTAATTACCCATTAATGAGGGTTGTTTTTGGAAAATCAAGGATCGTTAAGTATTATTTATCCGGACATAATTCATGGTCGGCTAATATATAAATGACCAAAATACCTCTATTAACGAGTAATTAATCATGTTATAAACCATTCTCGTATGAAAAACAGTTGTTTGAACTTTTTCCTTATTATTATTATTATGTGGTATTTCTTTGTTCCAAAACATAAAAATTTCCTAAAAATATTTTAGTTAAATACTATCAAGCTTTTAGCAAAATCAGCACCAGTAGTTATGGGGATCGCCTTCGGCTTGCTTTAGTCGCGTTGCTGGGATCGCCTTCGTCTTAATTTTAAAAAAATGTAACTCAAATGTTTTGGAATGGAGAGAGCAGATATTAAAATCTATCATTTTTATCATTTATATTAATTAATGAAAAAACTCAAAAATATTTCATTTGAAAAACAGTAGGATAAATGATAATAGCTTCGAAGGATTCATACCTGACTTCATACAGAACTGGAGACAACTTACTAGACTGTAAGTTTATTTTTCATTTATATCAATCAATTATTTTCATTACACAATTATAAAATTACCTCGTGATATTATGTGTAACAAAGTAAAATCTATATAAGAAATGTGTTAAAGTTTCCGAAAGTTAAATGTTTAATGCAACCGTCACCTACAAACCTTCTAAGTGATGAGGTGACACCGGTCGTAACTAAAATGAATTAAACTTTGTGTTTATTATTATTATTATTAATACTACTACTATTACTACCCAAACAACCCCCCCCCCCCCAAAACACCTTTCTCCGGTCTCTCTATCACCCTCAAATGTCATTCCTCTCTCTCAACCTTACCATCGCCACCCCTCACCACGGCCACCCACCATATCAACCTTGCTGCATCATGATCACCTGCGATCCCCTCACTCCCACTATCTGTCTCTTTCTCTCCAAGCCCTAACCATCGCCACCCCCACCTCACTGCCGGAGAAGACCACCATTTGTAATGAACTTTGTTCCCCATCTCCACCATTTGTTCGCCGGAGAATACCACCATTTTGCAGGTCTATGTTTTTCCTAGTAAGTGTATGTATGTGTGTGCGCCCGCACAATTGATTTTTGTGTGTATGTAAGTGTTTGATCTTTGTGTGTGTTTGTGTTTGAGTTTTAGTGGTGGATTCCGATTTGGTATTTCTTTGTATTCTTCATTTATGGCGATAGTTTTCATTAGTAGTGGATATTCTTCAAGAACACAAAATCGCAAGAACATAGTAGATTGACTGCCTAAACAAATTGCATGTATGTGTTCTTTAAGAACGCAAAATCAAAATCTGTAAAAATTAAAACCCTATTTTGCAAAAGTGTACTACACAGTACACATACTCTTGCTCATTGGTGGTCAGGTGGTAGTGCGACAGTGACAGTTGCGGCGGTGAAACAGTGGCGGTTAAGATGAGAACCGGTGGTGTAGAATGAGGTTTTACGAAGCTTTATGAAAATATATGTTGTTTTTTTAAGACTTTTTAAAAGGGTTTAAATTTTATTTTTAAAATAATGAAGTGACATGTTTTTAATGAAAGAAAAATTCAAGTCAGTAAACTAAATAATAAAAAAAACTAACTGGCTATCCTTTGAGCATGTCTAAAGTTACACACAATATAAACTCTTCGGGAACCCAAACACATCTTCTCGTAACATTTATTTTCTTATATAAAATATTAAAGTAAGGATAATTTGTTACATTTATACGCACTTAACCCTTTATTTAATTTATTTCATTAATCTTGTGTGTTTTGTTTTTTCTGAAGTGAAATTGTTGCAAGTGGACTTCAAGGGCCCATTCCTTTAAATATATCTCTTCTTGAGGATTTAACCGACTTGTAAGTGAAAAGATAAACATATCGGGTGAGTTGTGTAACAAATCAAAACATGTCAGGTCGGGTTGTCTGATCAGCTGTAACAAAATATTTTTGTTTTCTTGAATATTACAAATAATTAAATAGACGAGATTAGAAAACTATATTCTTACACTGAAAAAACAGACGATTTGGAATGAAACAATTTGTGAAGTTTTGTACATTTTTGTTGACTTGATTTCTAATCGATCTACTTCCATTTTGACTATTGTTTGAAATTCCACCATTTGTCCTATTGTTTGACCTGTTACTCGTACTTCATCTTTCTATTCACCGGACACGTATAATTTACTAATTTTTTTCCTTACCTCATTGATTTTACACTTGTTTGATCTTGTGCGTAAGAGGATAAGTAGGAAGATTTTGTAGTGTAAAGCCGATTATGACACTATTTCATGTTTTTCAGGAGGATTAGTGACATCACTGGAAGAGAGCAAGGATTTCCTCCACTTAATAATGCTAGTGGAATGATAAGACTGTATGTATATGAAAAAATAAACTCATCTTTATCAATAATTAATGAGGTTTTCTTGCTTAAACATGCAAGTACTAACAAATTTCATTCTTGAATTCCATCAGAGTCCTGAGAAATTGCAATATTTCAGGAGAAATACCTGCTTATGTATGGATGTTCAGAGAATTGGAAATGTTGTAAGTATACAAATTAAGACTTTTTATGTTTATGAATTAACAGTACTGTGGTAAGTTGAAGATCATATATACTCACCCACAAAAGTACTAGACTTTATGACTTTGAAGATTGTGTGTAATTAAAGGTGGTAAATATCATTTTAGTTAATTTATTTATGACCGGGTTGATTCGAGTCAAATGGGTAGGTACGTTCAAAGATTTAAAAACAGGCCGGAAAATAAACTGTCTATGTAGAAAAATGATATATCTTCCTACTTTTGTTCCTACTTATCCTCCTACTTACTTGATCAAGACAAGTGTCAAAATCAATGGATGATATGAGGAAAGAGAATTAGTGCATTACACATGTCAAATATTGAATAGGTAGGAGGATGAAGTAGTAATAAAAAGTAGGAGGATATATCATTTCTCGTCTATGTATTAATCCAACCCAATCTGGCCCGCACGCATACTAGAAATGATTGGTGACATATATTACTGGGTTCATTTGATAACAATATTTTGTGAGAATTACGATAATCAATCATGACTATTGATTAAAGTAAATCAATCACTAGTAATATTAATTACATAATTGTAAATAAGAAATCAAACCCCAATACAACCATTAATGACCCATTAAAATGACTAATAAATTAGGAATATTTTGAGAAAATCAAATCTTATTAAATAATAATTCTTTAATAACAATCTATCCGGACGCAATTTAAAGTTAAGAATTATACAAAGTGACCAAAATACTCATATTAATAGGTCATTAATGCTAATTTTACAGTACTCGCAATAAAAATAGTTTTTAAATAGATATATATTTCTTATTTCTTAAACTGACATTAATTTAACAGGGACGCAAGTTTTAACAAGCTAGTAGGTGGAATATCTCCAAACATCATAGGGAGGAGCTTGAGATTTGTGTAGGTGCATGTGATCATTTTAATATATATATATATCCTGTATTTTTTTATGATATATTAATTAATTTGTTGGTTATTGTTTAAACTAATATGTGATGTTAATTAATTATTTTAATAGGTTTTTAACTGGTAACATGCTAAGCGGAGACATACCTGACTCACTTTTGATAAATGGAGCTAGCATGTACGTATGTTTATTAATTAATAACCCAACCGAACCCGTTTTGACCAGTTATCCAACCTTCGATATTACCTTTGTGTATTATGATGAAACTGATGATGATTCATTTGATACAGCGACTTATCTTACAACAATTTTACTTGGCAAGGACCTGATCGACCCTCCTGTCGACAATACTCGTATGGATGTTTTTCTTGTTCGTATTATATTTATCGTAATATATACACATACAACTAATTTTTTCCATTGCAATTCTTTCAGGAATACATACATAAACTTGTTTAAAAGCTCCTCAACAGGGAACCCTTTGTAAGAAAATGCTTCATCCTTCTGTGAACATTAAACATTGTAGTTTCTGTATTATCATAGTCATGTTCCTTTTTTGAAGATATCTAATGTTGATTGCTTTTACATTAATTTATGTTATCCACAGGCAGGACATACTTGCCTGCAGCAATGATATCAAGTGTCCAAAATGTAAGTATAACACAGTTCTTTTATAGTTAAACCTAATTAATTAACATGTTAGATTTAAACATGTACAATATTTAATAGTTCATACGTAAATTTGTCGAAGTTGTCACCTTTTACTGAAAAGATAAACAAAAATGTATTAATTTTATGCAGATGGGTGCTCAATGCATGTTAATAGTGGTGGAAATAATCTAAGGGTTAGAGAAAACACAGTGGATGTTGTTTATGAAGGAGATGCAAATGTTGATGGTGGTGCATCCAGACTGCTGATAAGCAGTAATAATAAGAATAATATTTGGGGATTAAGTAGCACTGGGGACTTCATGGATGACAATGTTTACCAAAACACCAGATATATTTCAACTTTGGATAATTTAACAAGCTCAAATTCCGTTTACACAACTGCGCGCATCTCTCCGCTTTCGCTTGTTTACTTTAGCCATTGTTTGGAAAATGGGGAATATGCTGTTAATTTACACTTTGCTGAATTACAGTTCACTAATGATACTACATATCGAAGTCTTGGCAGGCGAATTTTTGATATTTATATTCAGGTGATCACTTTAATTCTAAATATCTGGGTCGGGTTGTTTTGCATCAAAGCTTAGATGTGAAACCCCTTTTAAACTACGTCGTTTAGACTAAATCCATGTAACAATTCAAGTTAGTTAACCAAATTGCTAAGTAACTTCGTTTGCAACAGGGACGACTTGTTAAAAAGGACTTTAATATCGAAGATTATTCTGGTGGAATGGGAAAGCCGGTGGTAATTCCGTTTAATGCGAGTGTGACAAATAACATCCTAGAGATACGATTTTACTGGGCTGGTAAAGGGACAACACGTTTTCCTCGTAGAGGAGTTTATGGGCCTCTTATATCTGCGGTATCTGTTGACCCTCGTAAGTATTTAATATCATTTTAATTCAACATTAACACGCAAAGAGAGTTAGAATATGTAGATCACTTAAGTTGTCTTCAATATATTTTAGTGAAGTTTATTAATACATATGAAATTAGTCATAGTTTAGGTATTTTGTGCAAATACCGTAAAGGTATAAATACAAGTTTGTAAACCTAAATCATCATACAATTCAATATTCTGAAATACGTTATGTGTTCTTGACGGTATACTCTCTATTACCCATACATTCATACGTCAACTTCATATAATCATTGTGTGATTGCTTCAATTGTGTTTGATACTTGATACCAATTAAGGGTCCTATAGAGTATATACTTATTAGTGGACATTTTTCATTCAAAACCAAGTCCTAACAAAGAACCTTAAATCATTTTATGTGGTCTCAGCTGGTCAACATTTTGCTTGTTGACTAACTTGCTTTATATATGGTTCATCAACTCTTTATGGGCATGCAGATTTCAAAACTTGTTCAACTGCTGAAAAGAAGAAGAATAGTGCTTATGTTGGTATTGCAATTGGAACATCATGTTTTGTTTTGCTACTGTTAGCATTAATGGCAGTCATTTGGTGGAGAAGATCTTTAAAACATAATAATAGAAGGAAAGATAAAGGTATCATGATGACTTCTCTTCAACTTCTTATCATAATACTTTAATTAAAGATGCAAGAAAACTAAATCATTTCAAGAAAAAAAGTTTGTACTGATTTTCAAGGAAATATCATGAATTTATTAAATGTATGTTTTATTTGATCATGTTAAATTGTCTTGGTGCAGATTTTCAAGGAATGGAGTTGAAAACAATCGCATTTTCGTTAAAAAAACTAAAAGCTGCCACAGACAACTTCAACGCTACCAACAAAATAGGAGAAGGAGGTTTTGGACCGGTATACAAGGTAGTAATTTCGCCCATGTACTAATCAGTGGTTCGATTTGGGTTTTGTTCTATATCAAACGGGTCAAATGGGTCAGATGGGATCGATGGACGTAGCTCAAAGTTTTGTTCTATTTTCAATGCATACAACCTCCAATAACATGATTTGTTTTAAGCCAAACTATTAATGGTGCAGGGTATTTTGTCAGATAAAACCGTTGTTGCAGTGAAACAACTTTCGTCACACTCAAGACAAGGGAATCGCGAGTTCTTGAATGAAGTAGGTGTGATATCTTGTTTAAATCACCCGAATCTTGTGAAGCTTTATGGATGCTGCATTGAAGGAGATCAGTTGATGCTTGTATATGAATACATGGAAAATAATAGCGTTTCCAACTCTTTGTTTGGTGAGTTTTTCAGTACTTGGCTTTTAGGAAAAAGATATTAACTCATGGAGACTGGTAAAAAATTGTAACCTTTTAAGAAGAAATGTCAACTACATTAATGCTTTTCTTTAGTTAAGAGTTCCCACAAAATTGTCCAAAATCACTCATTTTGAAAACTACAGTGTGTTTCATATGTATTCACAATAAGCTTAATTACATTGTGTAGGTTTAAACAACAGTGGGTTGACATTGGACTGGCCAACAAGGTTTAAGATTTGTGTTGGGATTGCTAGAGGTTTAGCTTTTCTTCATGAAGAATCAAGGCTTAAAATTGTGCATAGAGACATCAAAGCTACAAATATTCTGCTTGATAAAGACCTCAACCCAAAAATAGCAGACTTTGGATTGGCAAGACTAAGTGATGAGGACCAAACTCATGTTAGCACTCGTGTTGCCGGAACAATGTAAGTCATAATATCTATAAGATTATAGTTTACATGTGGCATTTCTATCCTTTTATATGAAAGTGAGCAAATTTGGGTTGATGGGTCAAATGGGTTATGTTAATATATTAAACTAAAAAAGAAATATGTCAAATGGGTCGAAGTATATTCAAGTGCTTAAGATCATGTAGATAGTTTTATTAGTGATATGTTTACATTGGTATCAATCATAGTAATATAGCTTTTCACACATTACTTAATTATAAAACTTAAAAAGAGTGGTCAACCCATGTCCACCTGACCAATTTTGACTGGTATTAAAAGACCCCTTTTGACATAAACTCATTTAAATCCTCTATTTTTCTTCCTTTTCAATCATTTTGACATGGAGTGTAAATGTATCTTCTAAGTTAACAAAATTTTGATTAATTTGCAGAGGATATATGGCACCTGAATATGCCCTATGGGGTTTCTTGAGTGATAAAGCGGATGTTTACAGTTTTGGGGTGTTGGTTTTAGAGATCGTGAGCGGAAAGAGCAACACCAGTTACATTCCTCGTGACAATTGCATATGTCTTCTAGATTGGGTAATCTTCTTCTCCTGGTTATCTTCTAATATAAATAAAAGACTAACATTCATTAGATTTATTAAACGATTTAAACAATTCATTTAATAAAATAAATTTAATTCTTTAATCTTAATCATTAATTTAATCAAAATTAAAATTCTTCAATCTTAAAATAAATTTAATTCTTCAATCTTAATCATTAATTTAATCAAAATTAAAATTCTAATTTTAACTTTTCTCGGTCAAAATTGAATCACAGTTAAATGAGAAATTTCATATATCTCCTTAAATCTTAAAATGTCAATTTGCTTACCCTAATTTACAAATACCATATTAACCTTTATAACATTTCAAAATATTATATTTAACCAAATTCTAAATTTTATCGTTTTAAAATACTTTATAATCATTTTAAATTCTTTTTAACAATAATAAATAAATAGTTGACCTTATTCGCATGATTGTGGTGTTGACTTGGTATTTGGCTATTTTTTAAATTCTCATTTATTTGATGTTTTATAATTACTTAAATTATTTTATTAATGTTTAATAATTATTATTTTCTTAAACCAACACGTATATCACACGGACATATAATGTAGCAAAGTAATAAATAAATTACTTATCATTAAAAACAAAATTTTAAATCATTTATTTTAATACTCAACCCCAAAAAAAAAACCATAAAACTTTATGGATCTCCAGCTAAATATCATTCAAAATGTTTATAATTACAATGTATCTCCATTGTTCTAGTGAGTCAAAGGGGTAAAATTTTCATACTGACGAATGATAATATATTTTTCTCAATAAGTTGATTTTTAATGTTTTATAAATAAATATATTGTATGCTATGTGTAACTCTTAATTGGTTTTCTTTTAAACTAGTTTTTCTTTTATTTTACCATTTTGACTCACATAACCCCATTAAATAAGTCAAACTACCACTTGTTTTAACTTGGTGTAGTAACTAGTAACCCATAAAATTCAATCTTGTGAAAAAAGATAGTGAAAAAAGATAATGAAAAAAAATAAAAGATCTAAATTTGGAAGTATGAATTAGTTATTTAACATCAAAACTCTTATCTTTTTTCTTGGAAACCCTTAAAACATTTGAAGATATTGCAGGCATGTCAATTACAAAAAAGCAAAAACTATGAAGAGTTATTTGATGAGAAATTGGGGTCAACTATAGACAAAGAAGAAGCGGAAATCATGGTGAAAGTAGCACTATTATGCACACATGGATCGCCATCCATAAGACCCATCATGTCAGAGGTCGTTAGTATGCTTGAAGGCCGAACATGTGTCCCCGAGGTAGACGTAGAAACGAGTGGAGGCTACACAGAAGATCTGAGGTTTAAAGCTATGAGGGACTTTCGTCGCGAGGACAAATACACTAGTAAACCTAGTGAAGCTCAATACTCTACCTCGATGCACACGGAGCCCTTGTTTTCGTATTCTTCGTATGATCACTCCGAGCTACTTGAAACAAGATGATACAAATTAAGGATATACTTCACTTCTTTTGTATCATTCTGTCTTTATATAGTTATGTAAATACATGTTTGTTTAGTGACGAAAACCTATATCGGATGGCGATTATACTAAAACCAAGATTCAAGTTTTAAGAAAAACTTAATTAATATGGTATCGGATAAAACGAGCAGAAACAATAAATAAATAAAACGCTATTTTAATAAAAATTTCAAGTAACCCAAAGTAGATCTAGTTTCTCATATACCTCACTGTTACTCAAGTTAGTCCATGGGTGATAATGCACATGAGCTCTCCTACCAACCAAAAACAACAATCACGATCAAACCAGAACACTTAACTTGATTGATTATCATGGTCGAATTCACAAAACCAAACCCTTCAGTTTTGCCTTGAAATCAACGTCAAAGAGAGGAGAGAATGGGGAAGTTTTCAAGCTTCTTCTTGACTAATATTGTCTAACCAGAAACATAAACCCAAGTTTCTTATTTAGACCACCAGCATCCAACCCAACTTACCCCACTGTCACATTAGCATCCACATCATCTTTCACCTTCAACCCAACTTACCCCACAAACCCCAACATCCAACCCTTTTCAACCCTATATCTTTTCAATTTTTATTTTCTATTTTTTTGTTTTAATTTAAATAATTTAATT
>JAUEJL010146053.1:0-10561 GCA_032274825.1 Drosophyllum lusitanicum | reverse complement strand
TGATCGAGCTGCACAAACTTGCTGAAGCGGAGTAGAAGGCGGCAGCGGTGAGCGTCGGGTAACACTGTAGAGATAGGGTTGTGGAGGGGTCTTTACTGAGACGGGTTATCGTCAAAGACGAGTAGAAGCAGAAGGCGGCGGCGGAGCAGCAGCATATTCGGCGTCGGTTAAGCATGTCAAAGATAAACTGTCGTCCCTCGCTGGTCGGAGTTGACAGAGGACAGGAGTTGCTGTCGACTGTCGAGAGTGGTTCACAACTCACTTTTAGGGTTTCTGTTGAGTGAGGATTTTAAAGTGTCGATTGTCGAGGTGATTAAATCGCTGAACTTTTATGTTTTAAAAAAATATTAAAATGAAAACATAAAATGGGTCAAACTGGGCTGGGTCAACATGTTCAACCATAAACCCGGACGGGTCAATACGGGTCAGAAATGACCAAAACCCCGGTCTCCTCACCAGGTCATGGGTCAACCGGTCGGACCGGCCGGGTTAACCCTGGTTTTAAAACATTGCTCATAATTAAGCGTATAAAAATGTTGGTAACTACATGTTATAAATCGAATAGATTCGTAGACAACTAAACTATTTAAAATTTTATAAAAACTTATGCATTATTATATAAATTAAAAATAATCTATAGAAAGAAAACCAATATTAAATACTATTAAGACCAAAATAAGGGTATTAATGTAAATTTAAAAATTACAATAGTGCCGGTGCAACTCTCCACCTGCAAGGCTAAATCAACACTGTAGACAACAGAATTCTTTTACACACACTGCAAACTTTTGCTCTCTCTCCCTGCAACTCTCCTCTGCAACTATCTCTCTCTGTAAGTCCTTTCTCCTATTTGAATTTCTCCTATTTGTATTCGAAGAACTAAAAATCAATAAACAGAAAGTTTCGTCTTCACACACAAACACACAGAGACAGTTTCGTCTTCACACAAACACACACAGACAGTTTCGTCTTCTCCGGCCGCCTGCTACTATCAAGTTCCTTTTCACATACAAACACACACACACACACACTCATTTGTGTGCTGCCCTCTAGCTTCCTGCAACCTGCAACTCGATCTCCGGTCGCCTGCTACTATCAGCACAAACACACACACACGTGTGCTGCTCTCTAGTCTCCGCCTGCTACTCCGCCGGCCGGTCCTTTCTCTCCTATTTTTATTTACAGAAATCAACAAAACAAACTGCAGGATTCATTCGTAATTAGCTCTTTATGTTCTCTATAAACGGATCTGGATTTTGTACTGTGTAAAATAGTTATATCTCTCCATCTCTCTACAATCTAGATTTTTAAAACAGTATATATAATGTGTAAGATTTATATATGTTAAATATTTGACGGATTATATTTCGTCCCATGTCTAGTTCTATTTTATATATCACTAAGAATACATAGAAGGATTTGAGAATATGATCATATTTGGGTCGAGTTTGAAAAGCATATTTTGGTTAAACTCTTTGTTGCTAACACAGATTTTATTAATTTACCAACATTAATGAAAATGACTCTCTCTCTCTCTCTCTGTGTGTGTGTGTGTATATATATATATATATATATATATATACAAGGCAACCCATTGCATATCAAGTGTTTATGAACTTTTCAGTTATTTTAAGTAAGTTTATTAGTAACTTTCATGGTTATGTATTGTACTACTATATATAGCCAAACTGATTAGTTTTGTGTGCTTTTGCAGGTTTCTGCTTAGTAGGAAAATGTCTCTGGGTCAATTGTAATGTTAAAATTTGTTATAATACATACGTCTTTGTGTGTGTGTGTGTGTATATATATATATATATATATATATATATATGTTATATAATTATCTCTTTAACATTTCTTCGTTTTCATGATCCAGCCTTAGAGATGTGCTTACTAAGTACCAAGACAAGTTCCCCCGTGAAGCCCCAGGCGATCAAGGATTCGAGAACCAGCAGGCTGGCTGGCAGCGTCGTCCCAAGTTACCCAATTGGTTGATCATACTAAGTGGTATGTTCACAAACTAATTTATGTATGTATGCATTATTATTTTTTTAAAAAGGTTTAATATGGTTAATTTTATAGATAAGATTTAAGTAGTTGTTTCTCTTTGAAGATGTAGTTTAATATGGATAATTATTAAGTTTTCATGCTTGTAGGTATACATTGTTATTGTGGTGTACCACTCTTGTCCCTCCCCTATGCTGTTTCTGATGGAGGGTGGAGATCGATGATATTCTTGTTAGTGTTTTTTATTGCTGCAGTTTTTACCTCTTACCTGCTCGGTTTATGCTTCACTAATCAGAACAATCTAGAAACGTTCGAGGATGTCGGATATGCCGCTTTCGGCATCTATGGACGCTATGCAGGCCTGGTAATTAATTAAGCTAGCATATATATATATATATATTAGTGTTTACAATCCGTTTATATAGACTAATGTTCATTCTTATCTCTTCTTTTCCTCTTGTTGCAGATCATGTCTATAGTTTACACCTATGTAAGTATATATCTAACATCTTTTTTACTTTTTCATAATGGCATTAATTCTAGCAAAAAGCTAAGAATAGTAATTACGCAGGATAGGATTAATTAGCACACGCAGAAATACTATTGCATGCGACTCCAATACATGGATTGTATTACGATGTCCAAATACTCTTTGTTAGGGGTGTTCATTCGAAAAAACCAGTCATATATCCAAATCACATTATTAATATTAATTTAATATCCAGACTAAATTACAATTCGATTTTTATTATTATCAACTAATTAAACATGTCATTAATGTGTTTTTTCCTTCTTTTTTTTTTTGCTTTAACAAAACGTACTCAAACAATTAACTTTTTATAAGTAATCTCAAACAACCCTTAAATAATCTTCTGTGCGTGCTTTTCGCTAAAAGGCTTTGGAATGCGAATTAAAACATGGCTTCTTTTAGGTACTGACATATTATATGACATGTTGATAGGATGATGTTTATGTGTTGGTTGTGGATAAATACCATGTATAACAAATGTTTTAATTTGCTTTACAATAGAATGTGTGTAGATTAAATAAAGGGGTATGCTCTTTAAGTATGAATGCATTTAATTAATTTTGCAACTGCTTATAATGAATCTGATTAATTTTACAAATTCTTTAATTTTGACTTTGAGCTCATAAAATCTCTGATTAATTTTGAAATTACCTTCATCTAATCTAATATTTTAATAAAAATTTTGTTGACTGATGCTGGGGATTCGATGTAGGATATTATTGAATTAATGATGTGCTAATATGAAGGGTACATACATACATACATACAAACTAACAAACATATATACATACATTTACATTATATTGACACACACCTGTGTATATGTGAACGGGCAGGAGCTGGTTAAATTGAAAATGATGAACAATGCTTCAAAAGGAAAAATGACGAACAAGTACCAAAAATAGAAACTGAAACATTAATCTGAAACATAACTTAGAAGACTTTCTGATAAACTATGTTATGCTATTCTTCTAATTAATTGAAAAGAAAAAAAAGTTGATGATCAATAAAACTTCATGATAACCTACATGCATGCATGCACTATTTTCATGGGCAGACAATGATGAACAATACTTATGCGTGCACATTAATATGCATGTTAAAAAAATCCATATATATAGGCATATACAAACCAGAGAAAACTGCTGAACCATAAAAAACCTACCTGATGAACTAATGAACATAACAACAAAAACGGCTACAACATCAACAAAACCTAAGTAAGAGCCCAAAGGATACAAATCGGGTGCCAAATATCCAACATGGTTTGCAGCTATATGTGATGAAATAAATGCTTTACGTAAAAATGCGACTTGGGATTTGGTTTCCAATCCACCAAACTCCAATATAGAAAGCTCCAAGTAGGTGTTTTGTACAAAATTCCAGTTGGAACCATTGATTGGTATAAGGCCCGTCTCGATGATCAAGGCTGTTCGGTTTCGAGTTTCATAAACTTGATCATTACTTTGATCAAGTTGAACTCTTGATTGATGTTTGAACATGGAGGATACCATTGAATTAAACATACAAAGTGTGTGTGTGTGCGTGTGCGTTTATAGAAGAAAGCCGAGAATATATGTATATATAAATGAGTAGATTGATCACACCTTTTAAGCATCCCACTACATACATGTATATATACTAATCGTGGGCATACATCATGGGGCAGATAACCGACCAAAACGGTTTTGAGGTGGTTACCATCGGTTTCCACATAACCGATGTGTGTGACACACAACTAACGCAAATAAATAATTATCCTAGGTACAATAATGTTTTAATAATTACCTTCATTAAGTACTTTTCATATAATTCACAAAAAGCTTGTGCATAACAACCCGGATAACCGAAGCTCATGGCCATTTCGTCCCGTTCGTTGTCTTTTAAGATTGTGTCATATCATCCCGATCTCATAACCATTTGTAAAGGTCGAATAGGCATATTTCCAAACCTGCCATCTTTGGTGGTAGAGCGATTTCTTCACCTTTTCTAACTTTGTGAAACCAACGAATTAATCTCTTGTTCAAATTTTCTTTTGAACAAATATTTGTTCTTGTAACAAATTCGATCATTATTTGCCAAGACCATGAATGAGATGAAGTCATCTAGAGTTTAATGATGATAGGCACTTGAATTTCATTAATTTCGACTTCATCCTCCTTCGAACTTGCTTCCACTTCGATTGAAGAGTGATTGGTTTCTTGATTGACCCTTGAAGTTGACATATCCGGATCACCTTCTTGCACATTTTCTTCGACACACATATGAGAAATCATACACTTTGTATCTTTGATCTCCACATCAAATCCTTGTAGAATCAATTGGGTTAAACTCAACACATTTATATTGATTTCGGGTGTGTATGAAGCGTAGAGAACCGAGAAAGTCCTTTCATTTGTTGGCAATTCGATTTCACCAACCCGTGTATGTTGATTTGTTGATCTTCTTTGTTGATGGTATAAGAAGCCTTGAACTTTGTAAACAATTTGACATGTGCCTTGAGATCCTTGAATTCACATACCACATGTGATCCTAAGTTCCATTGTACGTCCCATCGATCAAGTAGTCAACATTTACAATCATCCTCTCAACATGGGTTTGGAGACATGGTTGAAAGGGGCCAAATTCTCCACACCTTTGAGAGTGTGTTAGGTGGCTGCCTCCATCCTTCATGACATGAACATCAATCCTTCTTGTAGGACAATCCCTTGCAAAGTGTCCCTTGTTGAAGCATCGATACCAAGTTGACCTTCTACTCCTCTTTTGACCGATTTCACCATTGAGATTTCAATCTCTTAGTAGATTTGCCAATTCAATGCTTTTTGAAACCATGTATCTTCTTGTTGCAAAGAGCCTTGCGTGTGTATCTTGATCCTTGACCAAATCTTGTGTTTCTTCCCAAATGATCAGGCCTTTACCATGTTCGGTTTCGAGTTTCATAAACTTGATCACTACTTTGATCAAGTTGAACTCTTGATTGATGTTTGAACATGGAGGATGCCATTGAATTAAACAAAGTGTGTATGTGTGTGTATATAGAAGAAAGCCGAGAATATATGTATATATATATGAGAAGATTGATCGCACCTTTTAAGCATCCCACTACATATATGTATATATACTAATCGTGGACATGCATCATGGGGTAGATAACCAACCAAAACGGTTTTGAGGTGGTTACCATCGGTTTCCACATAACCGATGTGTGTGACACATAACTAACACAAATTATAAATAAATAATTATCCTAAGTACAATAATGTTTTACTAATACTTATACTAAGAACTAAAATAACATAGAAAAATGATGATGATATTTAGAAATCTAACAAAGGCTTCACTCAAGTCCCGAGTTCAGACTACTCCGCCACCTTTAGTCCGGTTGTTAATTAATTAAAGCCCCCATTGTCCGTACTGTTCTTCCTCTTATTGTGCTTCACAAGTGGTCTCTTCACCAATTAAACGTGAAAAATACTTCTTGAATGACAACCTCATTGATAGGGTTTTTATGGAGCAACCACCCGTCTTTTTTTATCTCGTTTGCCTAACCATGTATGTTGACTTAAGAAAGATCTCTATGGCCTCAACCTCATTGATAGGCTTAGTTTCAACGTTTGAGTGCTTTTCTGATCAATCTTGGGTTCTTGTGCAGTAAATCTGACACATCTCGTTTTGTCTTCAAACGTGTTGTACTGTTCTTTATCTTTTGGTTTATGTCGATAATATTATTTTGGTTGGAAATCATGAGTCCACCATTTGCAAACGGGCTAAACACATTGATATAGTCCTCAAAGATTTTCGTGCCAAGCTTCGTGCTAGTCCTCCCCACTCTGGTTGATGGGGGTAGTAGGAATGATTCTCCAAAACAAAGATTATTGGGGTTAATTATGGAATACATGTATAATCGAAGCTTTGAACTTCTTTATTTCATCTTCTTCAATATCATCTATTAATTTTCACATAATCAATTATCAACTCCATCTTTTTTACTGCAGGCGTCATGTGTAGAGTCCGTTATCGTTGTCCGAGAGGTTTTGGTGTTCGTATTTCCAAAAGAACTCTTGACGGTCACAGAGCACGGTATTAGACATAATATTTTGGTATGTTTTAATACCCGAACTTTTAAGATTCTAACTTTTTTTTTGAGTTAGTTGCGGGGATAGCCATGACTCTTTCGGTGACAATTGCCCTTATGCTTCATTGGTTGGAGATTGGAGATAAGTATAAAGCAGAGTCAGAAGTTTTCTTCAACCCACCCACAATCATAATGACAATTGGCTTATTTGCCTATTGTTTTTCGGGTCACGTAAATCTCCCTGAGCTTTATGCCTCGATGAACGACCAGGCACAATATAACGAGTTTCTAGCTTACTTGTAAGTAAGCGATTACATGTTATTAATTAGCTAGATTGTTTGAATCTATTGTTTCTGTTAAATGATCGTATTTTTTATTTTTATTAAAGCTTGATTGGTTATGCAATGTTCCGGGCACAGGTAAACCCGTTGTTCATACTGAGTATGAAGAAAAACAGGGCGACCACATATATCGCCATTATCTGCACAGTATGTACACAAATTTTATTAACTGTAATTTTAAACATATATTTCATATTTCCTAGCCAAAATTGAAACACTAATATCTAATTTGTTATTTTGTAGGTAATCCACCAAGTTATCCGGTATATCTTGGGTGTATGTTCGATGGCAAGAACAGTTGCTCAGCTAGCAAGGAACCCTAACAACACAAATGAAGAGAATCGTATTCTTAGCACCATTCTCATAATACTACTAGTATTAACAACCATACCGGTTTCCATAGTGATCCCGTTTTATGGTAAATAATACTTAGAATAAAAATTTATAATCTTTTTCATGCACTACAATTAAAATTTTGACTTTTTTTAACAGGTTTGTTCATGGCATTTTTAGGATCTTTCCTGGGAACCTTAACGGTCAGTTTTTTATTTGGCATAGCTATAACGTTACCTTTTTAATCTTATTGTCTTATGTTTGTTGTTTCAGGCATTAGTGGTGCCGTGTATATGTTATATTCGCATATGTTGGGGCCAGGTTACTACACCTCTGGTATCACATTAAGATCTTCCATATCTACTTTTTTTCTTTCGTTGTTTTTAACAACATAATAAAATACGTATATCACACTAGCGAGGTTCTCTATCTTTTTAGTTGAGTACATATAAGTCGTCAAAATCCATCCTCATCTAAGTTTCAATCACCTCGCCCACTCGTACTTAATTCGTGCGTGCAAAATCTGGATCTACCTTTTAAACGATCAAATCATCTTAATCTTGCTGACGAATAATTCATTAAACATGTTAACGGCTTCCAACAGATCAGACTTGATCTTAGACTATTTATTAGAGTTGAACAACATAGGTACTCTTTCTTACATCATAGAATCCACCCTGTCAGCAGGAGGGCCACAAACCCGGTCCCTTAGGTCCGGTACTTATAATTTTTTTATACACCACCAACATTTGTCTACTTAGGCCCCAAACATCTAATTTTACTCCGACAGGCCTAGTATGTATTTAGATACGAAGCGTCACGGGCAACAACGACAAACCTGATGTTTGTTTCCCATCATAAAGGCAAACTGTGTCTCCCTCATTGAGTCATTGCTGATCAGACATCACTCTTCCCAATCTCAAGGCTAATTAAAACTACTATGGGTACAAATCTTAGTTGCCAGTCGCTCGATTTAAGCATGTGGATAATGCATAACCGCTCGACTGTACATGACCTCCCCTTTCTTTTAAAAACCTTGGCTAATGTGATGTGGTTTTTATGCTAAAATAGAATGAAATATGTTTTAAACAGTGGATACTTCAATTCCTTTGTAAAGTATGCAATGGCACACAGTACTCCACATTTAACCATTTAAGTAGCATTTAATTTTGTGCTAATTGTTTGTTTGTTTGGATGGTAGGCGGTGCCCTGCTTCTTAATCATTTTGCTAGGCCTTATCGCAGCAGGATTTGGCATGGTAAAGTCCATATTGGAAATGGTGAAAGCTGCTTAATCAGGAATAGTTCTCAGGATCAACAATGAGTTGTTGTACCTTTTAAATGTTTGACTACAAGTTAATTTTCCTTAAGGATGAATGCTAAGGCTCGCTTGGATAGGTCTTCTTGCTGCCTAAATCTGTCGACTTGCACGTAATTCTGGTGTTTGTTTTTCAGTTTGATGTTTTACTCTAGCACCTTGAAAGAGTTTTCTTTTTATCGATAAAATTTCGTAAAACTATTTGTTAACTACATCAAATTAAACATGCATTATCTTTATTCTAAATTTAGAAAACGACTTAAGAATTTTAGTATTTAATTTGTCATCTTCATTCTCTTAGGCTTGAGGCCATTTGGATCATATATTCATAATGATGCTTTGTACCTAATGATTTTATAATGAAATCTTTAAAAGAGATAAATAATTATATTAATAATAATTTGATTTATTGATTTGTTTTATTCTAATAAAAATCGTTTAGCAACAATACCCATAGGCAAGGCCACCAGCCCAAGCCATGTGCGCCCTCGGAGTCAGTCCAGGGCAGCAAATTATGTGGGGCATCGGTTTTTTGGTCCGCTCATTAGTATACTAGGCCGATTTTTCTTAAAAAAGAAAATTTAATTGTATGTACACACAGCCGCATAGGAGAGGGCTGACAAATTTAATTCGTCAACGGGCTTGTGTTTATCTATGTGTATCAATTATCGCGCCTAGCTACCTACCATCATTCAAAAAGACATCGAGACTCGACAGAGTCAGGGGCGGAGGACCTTTGGAAGATTGAGAGTCAAGAACGGCAAAGGGCACAAACACAACTGCTATGCTATAAGCAAAGTTACAATTTACATATCCAGAGGGATCTCTAAATAGAATCTTCGATAAATCTTGATTGCAGTTTGGCAACTTTTTGGCATTCGATTTCTTCATGTCTCGATTCATCAACGTCTTCAACAATGTTACAAAGTTAATGGCTTTCTGCAACAACGAAGTCACACGTTTATGGCTTTCTGGCATTGTCGATTTGTGACAAATCGCAATTATAGTTTGGTAACTTTCTGGGTTTCTATGTCATCTTTTAATTAATCGATTTATTCAAGTTTTTAGCTTTCTTCTAGATTCTGCCTTCGTTCTTCATGTTTGTCAGTTATCAATATCATTTGTGTTTGTCAATTGACAGTACCGAGTATGTGACTGTGTATCAAAATACGGGCTTATGTTTGATTGTTTGTGATTTATGAATTGTCGAATTGCATATCATTCATGTTTCTATCACCCTATGTTTGTCAGCTTACGTTTTGTGTTAAATTGTGATCCATGTCAACATCATTCTTTCATTCTTTGTGTTTGTCTGTCTATATTGATTCCTAACCAATAGGCCCGTGTGTAAACATGGGCCCTACGGTAAGTATTTGTTATAACTTTGGTCATTTATGTATCTATATCTAATAGCAACAAAAGTCAACGAACATAATTATGAATATCAACACGGCATATATTAGTATTAGTATGTACGTACTAGCTTAACATTCTGTATATAAACACGAGATAATATTAGTATTAGTATGTACTAGCTTAATTAAGGCCTCGTGTATAAACACGGGGATAGTTAAAATAAATTTTAAATTTTTATAGTGTTAAAAAAACTAATACATATAGTAAAATAATTTTAAAACATACCTAGAGATATAAAATCTATTAGGGACTGATAAATCTATTAGAAACCATAAATTCATACATAACATCATCAGATTTTTTTATAGAACCTTTTTATAAACTACATTTATCGTTTTGACTTCTTTTCGCAAATTAGAACTTTTAAACTATTATTATTCTTTATTTGAGAAACCGCAAAATAATTAACAATTAGTGAAAACAAAACGTGTTATAACAACCAAATATTCGTTAACGATTGAAAAAAAACATAAATAAGTGATATAAAATTACTTAGTTTTGCATATTTATGTATTATATCATGATTATTTAAGATAATTATGA
>JAUEJL010146043.1:0-10561 GCA_032274825.1 Drosophyllum lusitanicum | reverse complement strand
AGTTAGTGCGTGCTTGGAAAAAAAGGGTTTTGCTAAATTAACACTCTAAAAACACTGTAAATCTAAATATTAAATCAAAAATACTATTACCACAATTAAACTTTAGAATTTAACTATAAAATATAAGAAATGACTTTAATTATGAATGTAAAACACGTAAAAAATATACAATCTCCACCGCTGCCACTGTATAACGTGACAACCGCCGCCGCTGTCTTACAGTGTGACAACCACCGCCGCTATGAAGTGTGACAACCAATGGTTAATCTATTTTATATTTAATTAAAATAAATAAAAAAGATTTTTATTTAACAAAACTCTTCTTTAACATATTTAAAAAATAATACATAACCATAAATTTCCTTTAGAAAATTTTACATTTTTTATATTTTATGTTTTAAACCAAATGCTTCAATCATGTAATAATCCACAAATGAAAGAAATTCAAGTTATATTCCTCCATTACATCAAAGATATACAAGATGTTAGGGTGATGAAAATTATGGATTTTCGAGTAATATCTGCTTGTCTCGATTATAGCGAAGAAATTACTATGCTAGAGTCTTTACGGATGGAATCGATGAATTTTGTGGATCACTAAATTTCTAACAATCGCCTGCACTATCACAACACTGGATGGTTATGCCTATAACAGGATCCTGATTACTAACAGGTTTATATTGATTCTCTATTATTTAACCAACCACGATGAGATAACTTTCTTTTCTTTTTAGAAAGGTCTGGAACAAATTCAAAACTATCAAACTATTACGATTTCACATGTATATGATATTCATTATGTGATGGTACACGTAAAAATAGATTACCCAATGCCTATCAATTCAGCTTATTGGATCTGTCACAAAACCCCATTTACAGCTGGATGACAATCAATATATATGTCACGTCTGAAATCTTATATACAACTGAAATCTAATAATCCGAAACACCTATTATAGGAATAACGATCTATGCTTGGATAAAAAAATTTATAATTTTAATATTATTATCATATTTTTGCATTTGTGTTAATCATTTATGCATTTTTTTATGTTTGAATAAATTTATTACAAAAGTTTATTTAATTATAAAATAATATTTATCACATTCAAACTTAAAGAAAAATTTTTTAGAAAATATATCTAAACTTATAATGTTTATTTTAAAGATAAAGAAATTTAATTTTAAAGGATGTTTTTTAGCAAATGTTTCTTTAGCCGACCTAAAAAAAGTCAAAGTGATGTTTGACCTATGACATAACCCTCGCTACGTCTTTTTATCTTAGTTTTAAGTTTATCTTTCAACTTTCTACTAATTTTTGTTTTAACTTCTATCTTTTATTTATTTAATATTTAACATGGTAATATATTAAATTTTATTTATATATTTTCTAATTTGACACTTATTTTGATTAACTAAATATAAAAACAAATAATAAAAAACAAAAATTGTCAATAAAGTTAATCTAAATATCGAAAATTATAAATAACGTCCAATTTTTTTTGATCGAGAAAGAATTATAAATTTCAATTTGTAACAAAAATGGTACAATAATATCTTAGACTTAACTAAAAAGGATTATAAATTTTAATTTGTAACAAAGAAAGTTATAAATTTCACGCATTATACATTTTTTAATACAAATTTAAATTTATAATCTTTTTTCGGTAAAAAATTAAATATTACTCTTATTAACAAATTTTGATATTTAAATTACCTTTTTCGATAATTTACGCTAAAAAATAGTAAAAAAAAAATATCATTTATTTTTAATATTAATATATTGTTGTAAATGCAATGCGTGTTCGAAGGCACAATCAAATTATCTGGAAGGTGGATAGACTAGAAGCCCAACTGCCTTTTTGTTTTCAGGTCACCACTCGTTTCCTCTCCTCGTTCCCGTCTCCCCAATCTTCCTTCTAGGGTTACAGTTTCACCACATCATGGACATCGAATTACACGATTGGGAGGTCTTAGAAGACTCTAATCCCCTTCAGAAAACCAGTTATTTGGAAGGAATCGAACGTGATTCTGAAGGCGTAATAAGATCTGATTACTTTTCTCTCGATTCTCACACCAAGTATGCCGCAACTAATCTTGAAGACGTTACTGATCAAATTTCCGTCGAGTCAGATAATCCGAGTTGGATTGATCCTGTTTCGGACACTCAATATTCTAAATCAAAACCAATCGGGGAGTTTTGGAGCACCGATGGCTCTGATGATGGGAAGTATATCGAACCTGAGGCTAACAACAAGGAATTAGATTCGGATGTTGTTGAAATTGAAGCAGGACAAGTGGCTCGTGCGGATGTTGATGAGTCCTGGTCCGATTCTGGCGAAATTGATTCTAAAGCTAGAGTTTATGAGAAATTTGATGGCGAGGAGAAGGTCTCAGAAGCAAGAGATCAAGGAGAGAGTGAACATGTGTTGATCGATGATAGTATGAAAGTAGATCAAGGTGAAGAAAGGAACAGGGTAGCGGTCTGGTGGAAGCTTCCATTGGATTTATTGAAATATTGTTTGTTTAAGGCTAGCCCTGTATGGACTCTATCTGTGGCAGCTGCGATGATGGGTATTGTAATTTTGGGACGCAGATTGTACAAAATGAAGCACAAGACTAGAACCTTGCAGCTTAAAATCACCGTAGATGATAAGGTCAGTTTACCTTCTTGTTTTCTTTTCTGTATATTATATTTCTGCTCTTTTGATGAAAATCAGTACTTGAAGTGTCATTTATGTAGCTGTTGTTCCAATTATCCAATTGCTAGTGAGAATTGGAAATTGATTGGGACGAAAAAGTTTTGGAAATCAGAAATTAAGAAGTAATCATGCTGACTGGAATAAACGAAAACTTAATTGATTTATCACAAGAGCATAATCTCATGTAGCGTGATAATATAAGTGTAATATACCAACTAAACTTTGTATCCATGTGATTACTAATAAAGTTTTGGACAGATAAACTCTAAAAAATTGGTAGAATAAAATGAAATTTAAGGAAATTCAACTAGTCAACAACCATACCCCTAAACGTTGAAAGGGGAGAGGTAAGATGTAAATATTTATATCTCTATTGAAGGTATTATGGGAATTTAACATAATGGATTGATAATTCTATTGCGAGGTACCATGAAAATATTTATATAATTATGACTCCTTAAGGGAGTTTCATTGTTTAGTTTATAAAAAATGTCGGTTAATTACCATGCATGAACACAGAAAACCGAAAGACATATTATTTTTAAAAATGCAAAAAAGAAAATTGGACATAAAAGGTGGGTAACCCAACCTGTTTAGACCCGAATTGAAATATTAACAAACTTAATCCGTTGCTCAATCACTCGAACTGCCCATTTTGCCGCTTAACTCACACCCGCACACAACAACAAGAACAACACAACCCAGTCACGCCCACACGCACACCCACACCCACACAAATATATAGCATATGTACATACGCATTTTTATTATTAAAAAGTAATTCCTCAGTAAAGAGTAAAGACCCAATTGATAATTGATATCAATCTATAATTTGAAGTCCAGTCTGCAAGGGGGAAGGGCTTAGACCAGCTACAAACCCCATGAAACTGCCCTGGTTTTAGTTGGTTGGTGGTTTCCACCTTTCTATCTCCAGAAACTTTTGGCATCTAAACCCAACAAACCAACAGGAACCAAATCACATTCACTTCAGATAGCAACATAGAGACGTGCATAGTTGTGTATATTACTGCTTTTGTCTAATGAAAATCGCAACGTTTGATACATGGCATATATAACTTACTTGTGTCTAGACTCCCTTTTTTTCATGTGATATTCTAAACACTGTAATATGATATATTAGTAGTTAGTTTCAACCATTATAATATAGTTTAAAATCTTTTAATTTCATTCTTATAATTAGCAATGAACCATCTCCTTGCTCTTTTATTACTTAGAAAATTATTAATGTGTTGATTCGGATTTTGTCTTTATCTTTAATGGGTAAAATAAAGAAAAAATTTGCTTAAAATGTAAATGGTTCAGATGGGTCATAAGTCCCTGAAACTCTATATATAAGGCATACCCCTTTAAAATTGTTAAAAAAAAATTACTATTGAATTAATACAAATCTTATAATTGTAGTTAACTAATTTAAAAAAAAAATTGGACAATAACTTTTTAGGGTTAACTGCACCCGTATAGAAACCTGCTCATTCTAACCCATAGTCCAAATTGCCCACTAGTCACCTCTAGGTGAAAGACTGCATTTTGTGCATCCTTTCTGCAGCTCTAAAGGCTATCATTTTTGGCTCAGTAGGATTTCTCAACTAGTTTGCTCCTGTCCAAGTTACAACCTAATGTTTATGGTCCCACCGTATTAACTGTTCGCATTTCAATTGTAATAAATTTTTCCTGAGCAGAACCTTCATCTATATGTTTTCCTGTCCATATGTTTCATATACTCTTGCTGTATACACATTTGTTACATACATACTCTTGTACAGAAGGTATCCCAGGTTATGAGCCGGGCTGCACGACTTAATGAGGCCTTCTCAGTAGTGAAACGGGCTCCCATCATTCGGCCATCATTGCCCGCTGCTGGGATTGCACCCTGGCCCATGATGGCTTTACGATGAACGACGTTAACTATGGCAATTACGCAAAGAAGACGTGAGGTTCGACTTTAATGCGTTTTTATGGCTCGTGTGTAATATAAAGCTTCACATTAAGTTGCTGTTTAGTGACTGCTGTAACAATTATATACTACGTGTGATCTCAACAAATATGTGGTTCTGTAATAGATAAATCATGAGGTGGTGTTAATAATTGAATCGTAAAACCCGTGTCATAAGGTATGACCAAAGGTTTACGAGCGAGGCAGGGCATGTGGGTTCGGTGATGGGTGAATATGTGTTTAAGTCGATGTGGATGACATTTTCACACACTTCGAAACTTGGTGAGTTGCGATGATATAACGTTTTTGCAAAATAACAGAAGATTTGATCAAATTTATACTATATTCTAAAGCATTTAAGTCATTGTATTAATCTCTTAGTTTGAAGTAATTTGAAATTACTAATTTACTCTTAATTAAACGTATATGGAAACCATTATATGTTGTTAATTAGATTCTTAAATACTATTTTTATAACTACACTTTCCATAATAGATAATGTTAAAAAAAAGTCTAGGTCAATGCAATTCAATTTTCAACCTATATGATATTAAATACAAATTAAAAGTTAAATAAAATGGACTTTCATAAAATTAATAGTTTAAATATTTTATTATATAACACATATTTTAATAATACGTATAGCTATAACTCATAAACCTAATAACATGTAACCGAAATTTATAAATGTTTTCTGATTTTTAAATGTCTCGGTGCAATCAAAGAAAAGGTTTAATTTATACTGTATTTAATATTTATTTTGTTTCTTATTTTATGGTTTATAAAATTTTATTTTAAAAATTAATAGAAGAGTTATAAAGAAAAGTGAAATAAAGGAAATGGAAATAAGAGAAAAAAAATAGATATATTGTGAATGAAAATTGTTCGATGTCATCATAATGGGTGAATATAATAGCCTTACGTTATAAAAAATGGACATATTATTGACTAGAAATTATTTTTTGCCGCTGCATTGCATGTATACTATACCAGTGTTCTATAAAAATTGGTGGTAAAATATGGCTGAATGTGCAATTGGCCATTACTTTTAGAATCCTAAAGGTATCAACTTTACGATGTTTAGCCTTTTTAGTTCATGGGATTTCGAGAGATTTTGCAGGCTTTTCGAAATCTTATGTTTGGTTAAAAATAAAAAGGAAGGGATTGGGATTTCAAATTTTATAACTGTGAGATTTCAAAATCCTTGGGAGATTGTGGTATTTCTAAATCTCTCGTATATGGGATTTCAAACTCAGGGCTTATCTAAAAAGCAATTCACAGTTTGCCTTCACCATATCAACTGACACTTTACTCTTGCTGTTGCTACCATAATCTGTCATCACCATAACCTTCACCGGCAGCATCATTGTCGGCCACCACCACCGTTGTAACAGTTGCGTCTCCGCATTCGTCGTCATCTCCTTTTGTTCATCGTCTCCGTCACTACCTTAACTGGCTACCGTCATAAACTTCCCCGACTCCTTCGTCGCCTTTTCCCGTCTCCGCCGTCGCTCTTTGCCGTCTCCGCCGTCGCTCTTTGCCGTCTCCGCCACCGCCTCCGCTACTGTCGCCCTTCACCGTCTCCACCTCCGCCCCTGTCGCCCTTCACCGACTACACCTCCGCTTTCGTAGCCTTTCACTGACTTCGCCTCCTCCGTCGTCACCCTTCGCCACTCCCGCCCCTGCCACTGTCGCACTCACCGTCTCTGCCTTCCCTGTCCCGAGCCAGTCAAGTTGTGAAGGTGAGTAAACTCATTCACCATCTTTGCCCTAGAAATGCCATTGTTTTTTACATTAACCAAACAAGAGATTTGATTAGATTTAAAATCCTAAGATATTTGAAATCCCATAGGATTTGAAATCCTTAGGATTTCAAGTTTATAAATGAAACACGCACCTAGTGTTTTGATCTATAACTATGTTTTAGTGTTTTACTAGCCTCGCGTTGCGAGGGAGGAACCTAGTAGGCTAGTATTACAAAATTTTACTATTGATAAATCACATATATTTGTTAAATATAAAACGATTGTTTTAGATAACTACTATGTGCTATTTTGTTTAATCTGCATATACGAGATAACAATACCACCCAATTCCACACGGCCCCATATGAAGGTATAATATGTTGACCTCTGTTCAAAGGTAAAGAGACTGTATTTCGAAAGATCTCTGGTAAAGAAATCGAAAAAGATTAGTTGAAAAAGAAACATAAAAACAAATAAAATCCAAAACAAAAGTATAAAGTTTTTAATGCATTTTTTTGAATGAATTATCTTGTTGTTAGTTATTATTATTTATTTTATAACCAGATGATACACGAGTTAGTTTAATAAATAAAAAATATTAAACATTAAAAAGATATTAAAGTATTATAAAACGCAAAATATATGAGAAATTTATAAATGATAACCGGAGATGGAAGCGTCTATATAAGGGGGAGGGTAAACGTGATGACACGTGGTATCATGATACAAAGAGACGTGTTTATATTTTTTGTGCAAGTCATGTAACATCCCAATTTATTTATTTTATTTTTTTTACAATAGAACAATAACGAAATATAATAAAATTTAACATGAGAGTAACTGCGGAACATCATAAGTAATTAAGGTCGAGTACAGATTTCCAAGGTACAAATTTGAAATTCATGTTTGAAACAAGTTTTCGTTACAAAAGTAAGAATCATTCATGGCGGTAAGCTGCCGTCACTGTCCTAGAGCTCCATACCGGTCCTATCCTGAAAGATGGAAATTAAAAAGCAGTAAGCGCGAAGCTTAGAGAGCATACTACTTACATAACAAAACAGTTTATGTAACACCATAAAAATCCTAAGCCATTTTTTTAAAACTCGTTGCGGAAGCATAACTTAAGGATTTACAAAAAATACAATCATTTACAACCATCCACAAAAGTACAACATCCAAATATATGTTGTGTTACAAAATATAAAACATGGCTCGTCTTTTAACAAAATAAATATCAGAGCGCTTGGTCAACCTTTCCTTCAACAAAAACTCAGCTACAAATACTGTACCTACAATAACAGTTCAACGGTGGAGAATTAGCACAAAGCTAAGTGAGAGGAAGCAAACAACAATAGCCAACGGCAATAATCAATACAAAAGCATGTAATCACATAATCTAGAAGACAGACGGTTCGGCGCTGAACCTAAAACCAATGCGGACAAAGGCAAAGGTTTACCGATAGCCTTATGCTAATTGACACAGTTGAATTTCCTTCCGCACAACACATGCATTAGAAGGTCAACGACTGCACCGCCAAATAGCAAACGAGCTCAGCCGAACTACACGCATAATTGACTTCTAAAACGCTACTCGTTATCATACCACGAGCACGTATCGGCCAAATAATCATACAATCAAATATACAATGAACAATCATCAGACTAAACAGTCTATTAATCACAATCGCATGCATCACATCAATCATATCAATCATAACCTTTACCATCCGTGAGTTAACATCCACTCACCTTTCGATCTCAAACGTGGCACTCAGATGTCTAATATCACTGAGTCTTGGTGTATCCTGAAAACATAGCAACACCGAAATTAGTTTCCAATAAATATATCTTCACATATATTTATATCAAGAACACTCATCAAGTTAGATCCACATAATATAAACATATATTATACACTCAAAAAGATCCAACAACAAAAGACCCAAATCCTAAAAATTGTCGGACGCGTCGCGTCTAACCAATCGACACGTCGCGTCGGGCTTCGAGCGGCCCCTCTTCGAATGGCCACTTCGAACGGGCTTCGAACGCCCACTTCTAGCGCCCAGCACCTTCGAATAGACTTCGAATTGCTATAGACTTCGAGTGGATTCAGCCTTCGAATGGAGGCTTCGAATTCGAAGCGAACGCGTCGCGTTCCTCCCCTAAACGCGTCGCGTCGCGTAAATTTCAGTTCAAACCTGCAACTTTTCTTCATCTTCCAGCTCCAACCAAATACGAACCAATATATATATTCAAAGCTGGAAAACTATTTCTAACACTTCTAAAGTCATAAAAACTTTATATAACATGTATACAAGCATCAAGAACACATCAAATCCATGTATAACATCAAAACAAACAAAACTCATTTGTCAAGTAAGCTTCAAAAGCTTCATTAATGGTGTTCTTCATGCATATTCATAAAACTCAGCAACAAAGCATATCAAAATGATCATATTCATGTTATAAACATAATCTAACCTTAGTTTTGAATTGTTAAACAACCAATCTTCAAATTCCACTTTCAAGTTTGCAAGTAACTAGAGCTTTCTTCAACAAGAGGTAACACACACTTTTGCGCACACACATAAGATATCTTCTAATGAGGAGGTGGCTTCTCTAAACTCACATAAAAACACACGTACACATTTAATTACTCAATTCCATGCATGAGGTGTCTTCTATAACCATACTAATACTTACGTACATATTCACATAAGTACATACATACATAATTAATTAATTAATTAATTCATGAATATAAATGAATTAATATAATCGCATAATCAAGATATTAAAACACACATAAACACATACTGCCAAACCGCTAACGACTAGCCCAGTTTGCGGGTGTTACAAATTTAAACTATCAAGAATGTGAAGAATCTCCGGTTAGACTTTGAATTTCCTTTCAATTTAGTAGATTTCAATGAAAGTGAAACGGACTAACTTGTAATCATATACCGATTCCTAATATGGCTAGTCTCATCGTCAGACTCTCTAGTCCTATAATTACAGAAATATTAACCCAATGATCATGGCATTAACTATTCCTATAACTAGTCAGTTAATTCGTGTTATGCTAGACTTAATCTATTAATTTGTTAAGTCACAAAATCAACCAATTAATATTGAATGGTCATCACATGCAATTGCAAACACATTTTAGTCAAATTCTTTAAAACCTAACCCTAGGATATGGTCTATTACTAGTCATGAATCCTAATGGTTACATAGCTAGAATAGTCATCTCAACTATGAAATACTTAGCAATAGGCATAAAGTCAGCAACTTTAATACATTTGAATCTTTGAAAAAGCTAAACATAACAAATATATAACTCCATGTAATCCAAATCATTGAAATCTAACTAAAAATCAAAGATTCATCTAGTCTAAGCAGAGATTACAGAACTTCTAGCCCATAATTCGAGATTTACATCAACCGAAAAACATAGAAAGTAAACCAAACATGATTGTATGGCTAACCGAATATAGGTCTATGATGCAAACACCAAATCTTCACTTCTTTAAGCCAAATCTTCAAAATCCAAGCTCCACAGCCTTCTAGATCTGAGAATATACGTCTCCGGAACTCCTAGGACCGGCTAGAATTGATGTCTCTCCGATTTTAGATCAAAACAAGTGTTTGCATAATATTTGAATTTGGCCGAAAACGCGTTGCGTCGGTTGCTTGGACGCGTCGCGTCGCGTGAAGTTCACCCGAAAAGTTAGACTCTATATGCGGCAACGTGTCTCGTTCTTCAATTTTCAGATTTTTTAATTTTTCTTTAAAGCTTGAATCTTTTTCCGCTTAAACTTCTCGCTATTACACTTTTGCAATATGATATTCACAAACACAAACACATAATTTTTTGTGAAAAGTTAAACTTCTCGCTATTACACTTTTGCAATATGATATTCACAAACACATAAAGCGGCGCAAAGATTACGAGAGGAGAGATGCTGCGGAAGAAACCCTTGGGGTTAAAAACTCAATTTTTTAAAAAAAATCTTAAAAAATTTCATTTGCCTCCAATAAGGAAAGTCCCGGGAAAGGCTTTTTGATATTTAGAGGCGACGGGTCGCCTCTAAAAGCTTGATAACAAAAACTTAAAATTCTAAAAGAAAATATGTGGTATTTCGGAGAAAAAATAAACC
>JAUEJL010146032.1:0-10561 GCA_032274825.1 Drosophyllum lusitanicum | reverse complement strand
ATATAGCTAGATCGGTCTCAAATTAAAGAGCATAATTTTCTCGTTAATTTGGTATAATTTTCATAATTTAACACCTTCCATTTGATGGATATATTAGTTCAAAAAAAGTGGAGATAATGTGAAAATGTCCAAATTGCCCTTAATTAATTAAGGATAAGTTTGATTAGTTTAAGGTTATCTATTAACAACTCTTTAATCTGGACCCTCCATCTTTTTGATCAATGACTATAATTGGTTCTCGCAGTTATCGTATGAAAACAAATTCTCGTTTGAACCGTCCCCTATATTATATATATATATATGCTCACTATCTACTCTTTACACTTACAAAAATAAAACAATTCAAACTCGAGCAGTGTGTGTTTAGTGAACTCTTAACAAGCAGTGAAACAAAACTAAATAAAAAAAGAAGATGTTCATTAAACTTCTAACTGGAAACAAAATTAAAATGGAGGAGAAAAACCTGCATTCATCGTGAACCAATAACATAAAATAGAAATATAACAATTTCTTTTAACAAATGGGGGAATGAAATACAAGACTACGTATAAATTAATAATGAACTACCAACCAACAAAAATCTATCTTTTTTAATCAAACTTTCGTAATTGTCAATCTAATTTCACAAACAAGACACAAAGAAACTGAGATTAAATAATAGTGCGTGTTTAGATGAAATAGAGAATGTGAATGACAGTAACAAATGGACAAAATTCGGCCAACACATCTTTTAAGGAGATTAGGGGTCATAACTTTCACTTTAGACTTTCTTAGTAGCTTAATTAATTTCCAATAGAGTCCATCTACTAACCTATAAGATCATGAGTAGTGGTCTTTCCAAACTTAAACCAATTCAAATGTTACATCACCTTATGTTTATTCATTTTCTCATTCTTATCCGAAATCCAAATAGCACCTAACCCAAACAACCCAAATATTTTCTCTTTCTCTAATACACTCACAAAAATACAAAAACAGAAAAAAGAGAAAATGAAACAGGTAGCATCGGGTCTGGAAAGCCTCTACCTAACCCGAATGGGGGTGGTAGTGGTGTTCCCGATGAGCCTAAAGCAAACCCAATCTCACCCGAAACCATTCGGATTCCCCGCTACGGAGGGCCTAAAGTCCTTATTTTTACATTTTGGCCCCTTAAATTCATCATTCCATGCATAAACATGCACATATAAAAGTATAGAAATTAAAGGTCATTCATCAGAAAGATGGATAGAATCTTGGGCGTTACTATTGGAATACGATGGTGATCCGAAAACACAATGGAAGAACAAGATCACATAAACATTTACATATAAAACTTTTGACCACCATAAATCACCCAATGGATCATTTCTACAAAAGATAATGCAACAAGAAGAAGGGGAGAGATTTATAAACAAGAAGATGATGGATGGACTTGTTAAGGATGACAAGGTCACAGAAGTTTCCCTCTATCTAGTAGTCCATGCAGAGATTGTTTGATCCTCAAATACTAGCAAGCCTACAGGTGGGCTTGAACTCACTTTTGGAACAACATCGAATCATCTTTTTGCACCAAATACTAAAGAACACTCAAGAACAAGTGTATGCACTCTTTAAGTATGTATGTATGTATATGGCAAAAGCTAGTAAATAAGATAGATGTCTTAGACTTTTATGGGACAGGTACCAGCCCCAAAGATTGCTTCCAGTCAATTTAGGTCTAAACAATAAACTGCTAAAGAAGCAAATGCCACAAATTTGAGAATTCTAAAATCAAACTACCTTTGTTAATTGTACTCCCATGCCAAGTAAAACCAATTACTTGAACCCATCTTGCACTCTTTATCTATAACTCTAGAAAAAATTAATGTGTTAAAATTTTCACCCATTAGATGAGTTGACAATACTATGGATACAAATTATGTCAAGAGGGTACTAAAAATTATTAAACATTCAAGAACTGTCACACTTTTTGATTATTTTAGAAGTACATATCAGTTCATAAACTCCATGTCTTAAAATTGACTTCATGGAATGGATTTAGTACATATATTACCTCAAGGGGAAAAAAACATGGCCTATATGTAGGAGGAAGAACAAAAAGAGTGCAAAAGAATTCGTGAAGATTTGCTTAGGGTTTAGTGTGAAGAACATTTGGTTGATGGCTTCTAATATGCGGATGAACACACCATTTGAAAGATATCAATGAAAGATGTGACCTCGTCTAGGGTTTTTGTTATTGATGACGATGATTTGTGGGGAGATTTGTTCAAGGTTTGGTGTGAAGAAATATCGTAGGAATGAAGCAACCAAGCAGGAGTAAATCTCATTGGAATGATGCGAGGGAAGAGTGTTGTACAAAACAGTATTAAAAAATGAAATCACTGATGAATGGAGGTGAAATGGAGGATGTAGTTCAAATCCTTATAGAACGGCGATATGTTTGAGAGAGTAGTAGGATTTCGTTATTAAGGGAAAAAGGAAAGAGGACATGAAAATAAGAACCATTTTGAAGGCAACTGATGTGAAGTACCATTTTCAAAGGGAGGATCCGCGATTCTTAAAACATTACAATGACGTTAGCCAATTCTCAAAATTCAAAATCGAACCAATCGAAAGGTTTTTATTGATGAATTAAAGGTTAATTTAAAAATAGTGATGTCATATCTATTTTACTTTAATATATATATATAAATAAATACAATCTCCTAAATAATAAAAATCAATATATAGAACTTACCCAAGTGATTATTATATTTTCACTATCTAAAAGCTTGAAAGATTTGACAAAATTATTAGACATTAAAAGTAAATGGCTGACGTGGCATATTAAAAACCCTAGGTTTATTATTGGACGGCTATGATGAGGTGTGCCGTACTAGTCCAGCTGATTCCAGTGATGGAGTGGAACATAATTTCATTAATACAATAAATAGATACAACGCGGCTCTTGCTCTCGCTCTCCACCAGCTCATTCATATTCATTCTTTGCTTCTTTTTATATATCACGAGATCCTCATCTTCTCTTCTTTTTCCCCTCTCTCTCTCTGAATTCATGTACTGTTTCCGGCTTTTGTTCTTCTATGTTCTTCTGTTAAAGTTTCCATTTTTATAGCTTTTGCATTCCTGCTACTTGCTATCTCCATTCATACGCACAAAAACCAAGCTTTTGCTTCAAGAAATACTTCAAGTAATGGAGCATGCCCGGAAGCCGTTTGATGAAATGCGTGTTCAAGCTCTTCCTAATGTACTTGAAAAAGCATGTTCTCTTGAGCAGAACAAGCCTGATTTCAGAGAACTCGATCTGTGTTCCACCACTTCCAGCTCTGGCACCGGTGGTGGTGGTGTAATGCGTTCAGCTAACAAAGAGAAAGACCCATTTCCCCGAAGATCTAATAGATCCCATTCTGGCGAGCTAAATTCTACTAGTATCCCCGATAATACCACGCCAGATAAGCTTCGATCTGGGTCTGGTGATTTGAATCGGAAGGCCGGTCATCGGAGATCGTATTCTACTGGAGCTCCGTTGATATATTCTGGTAGTGGAACGACTTACTTTAATGGAAGTAGTACTACTAGCACTAGCAGCACCACCACTACCACCAACAGCGGCGGCAGCGGCAGCGGGAGTGGCGGTGGCGTTGGTGGCAATGTAAGTTCAGTAAATTCTCCGAACATAAACTTATACCCAACTGGCAACATCTGCCCATCTGGTAAAATCCTTAAATCCAATCTGAATTCTCGTAATACCACAACCAGACCCGAGAAATTGGGCTTGGGCATGGGTACTGGGAATTACGGCCATGGAAGTATAATTAAAGGTGGGGGGAAATCAGTCGAATCAAATGGAGAAATTGGGATAATTGTAAAGAAAGCAATGATAAGCCATGATGTAGAAGAAGTGAAAAACGCTGGCAATGAGTTGTATAAAAGAGGGAATATCACCGAAGCTTTATCACTATATGATCGTGCAATTACAATATCGCCGGAAAATGCAACTTGCCGGAGTAACAGAGCGGCTGCATTGACTATGTTAGGGCGGTTGGGGGAGGCTGTTAGGGAATGTGAAGAGGCTGTGAGGTTGAACCCTAGTTATCAAAGAGCTCATCAAAGATTAGCGTCACTTTATCTCAGGTAACTTCGCAGAAACCATGATCCAAATCAATCTTTCTGAATGTATATATGAAGTCAATTATCTGTTCAAAGTTTGAACTTTTTTTTTCTTGGCTTTCATTTAATCATGTATTCGGTGCTTAACTTAATTAGATCTTGATTTGCACACAATATATGTTGAATTTTCTAAAATGTTATTCGTTCGGTTGAAACCCATGTATGGATAATTCCCCTACATTGTTGCCATTTGCTCCCGTTTTTGATGTGAGAATTGCTAAATCTTGAAAATTGTATGTGCATATTCAAAAGTGAAAATTAAATAGAAGTGCAATTATCTTTTTAATGATTGAGAATTGCTAATTTTTCTAATCAGCTCAATATAGTATGCATTTCTTTCAAAATGAATGTAAAAAGGGTTACACATATCAGTAAGAAATGCATTAAGATAGTTGCACAAATTGTGTGGCTAATTACGTTAATCGAAAAGAAATGATAGTATACCGACTTGATTAGAGAAATAATAAAAGGATTGCACAAATTAATTAATGCAAAGATAATAGCACTTCTATGTAATTTAAACTAATTTTCCATATTCAAAATCAGGGATAGTCATATTATGCATATGTATATTTCAATAATTAGTTTTCTTAGGGTTAACTATCTCCAAATCTAATTATTTTGGCCCTCCATAGTCAGAAGATCATAATCATAATTATAAACATTACATAATCACGTCTACAGATTAGGACTGGTGGAACGTGCATATTACCACCTTTCTCATGGTCAACACAACGATTTGACCGAGTTGCAAAAATTACAAACTTTGGAAAAACATATAAATAGATGCTCGGATGCAAGAAAGATCGGTGATTGGAAAGGGGTATTACGGGAGTGTGAAGCAGCTATGTTAACTGGAGCTGTGTCATCTCCTCAAGTACTCATCACTGCGTTTTGTTTTTATTTTTTATGACTTTTGTAGTTGATATTAAACTCAAAAGAAATTAATGGTGTGAATCTGCAGATAATTGCTTGCAAGGCGGAAGCATTTTTGAAGCTTCATCAACTTGAAGATGCGGATTCTATTCTTGTTGAGTTGCCAAAAATAGAACCTTTTCCCACTGCGTGTTCTAAAGTTAAGTTTTTTGGGATGTATTGTGAAGCTTATGTGCTTTACGTTCGAGCTCAGATTGACATGGCATTTGGAAGGTTAGCATTTCTTAAATCGTGTATTACATAAATAATACGACATTAATTATAATAAAAAGAATGGTTAATTGCATAAAGAAATAACATTCTTTTATGTCCATTTCTAATTTAGGGTCCTATTTTCATAAACCATGAACAATTATATGTTATTTTCCTTGATAACTACTAGTATTGCCCGTTGACCTTTGAATAGAAACAAAACCAAAATGTAACTACCTGTTTCTTAAAAACATGCTAAAAATAGCATGTAGTGCCATAAATAGAAACGAAACTAAAGTGTAGTGTATTATTATTTTTAAAAAATTTATGACATGCTATTCTTTGCTGGTTATGTAACGTAGTCCCTTGAACAGAAATGAAAATAAAGCATCCTTTCGAATTTGTGTTTTCTAATATAAAAACTGGTATGAAGTTCATTACATTTTCCTGCTATTAACTTTCAAAACACCAAATTCGTTAATAACAAAAGATAACCTACAACTTATTTGTAATGTGGTTTTAGAGGTTTTAAGTTTAAACTCATCCATCTTGTAAATGATGCTTTACTCAATTAGTTGAATTGTAAAGCCCATAATAAGCTTTCATGATTTAGTTTAAATAAGAAATGTGGAATCATGATGGAAACTTATGGATCAAAGTTTATAAAAACGGTTGGTTTATGATGGTAGATATGTAAAATCAACTTGAATATTTTGAATAAAAAACATGAAATGTTTTCAAAGATGGAAACTTAGTAGTTTTTATGGTGATTGTAGGTTTGAAACTGCAGCTGCATTTGCAGAGAAAGCAAGCTTGATTGATTTTGGAAACACAGAAATTGCCATTTTGCTAAAAAATGTGAAATCGATAAACCAAGCACGTGCTCGTGGCAAAGATCTTTTCAACTCGGGGAGATTTTCAGAGGCATGTACTGCCTATGGTGAAGGACTCAAATACAACTTATCTAACTCGATTCTTTATTGTAATCGGGCCGTTTGTTGGTCAAAACTCGGTTTGTGGGAGAAATCAATTGAGGACTGCAATTTAGCCCTTAACATTCAGCCAAATTACACAAAAGCTCTTATGAGGAGGGCTGTCTCAAATGCAAAGGTGATTTTGCTGCCTTTTTTGTTGTATTGTTTTTTTAGTGTTTTTACTTGTTTTTATTTTTACTTTTTTTTTTAGAAATATTGTGTGTTGAATTTGTAGCTTGAGCGTTGGGGTGAAGCTGTGAGAGACTATGAGATTTTAAGAAAAGAACTTCCGGGAGATAGTGAGGTGGCGGAATCATTATTGCGAGCTCAAGAAGCATTAAGATTGACCCGAGGGGAATCTTCAAGTGTTGATCGTGCTAGAGCTTTGACATATTCAAATGGTAAATTCAGTAATCTTTGCGTCAATCTTTCATATTTTCTTGCCTGAAATTATTCGTTTCTCAATAATCTAGTTCTTTGTGTAAAATAGTCTATAAGTTTCTGTGCACTAAAGATACACTTTCAGTGACCTTTAACATGTTTGACCCCTTTTCTTGTTTTTATTCTTCTTAATTTACATGTTTGGTCATTTAGAACTCAAACATGACTAGGAATAGGCCCATCCACACTAAAATTAACATCAACTTAATATAGGATGGTTTGCATGAGCGTCATGAGCTAGTTGTGCCAAAGGTGTCACATAGAACTGTCACAATAGTAAAATATTTATAGGAAAAGGAATATTATATGTTTAGGTTTTTGTTCATTTTGTTTATCGAATATTCGGATATTTATATTATGCAAGTCTCATGTTATATGGTGAGGAGAACTAGGAAATGTGATTGTTGGTTGTCAATTAGTACTTGATTAATTAAAAAAAAATGGAATCACAAAAATGAATATCCTGAAATGCCTTAATCCATAGTGTGACTCAGATTGTTGGTTATCAATTAGTATTTGCTTTTCTTGACAACATTTAGAGTTTAATCTGCTAGCACATTGGATGGCAATCAAAATATTACATTCTTATGGCATAGGAGAAATATGTTTAACGAACTTCACACGATAATTCTTGTTTTGTATTAAATTCCTAGATGCTATTAGAAATATTGACCTCAAAACGTAAACCTGCTTAAATGATTGCATTATTTTATACTTTGTAGTTGTAAGATTAGGTGCCTGAAAATTATGTATTATGAGGTCAAATAGATCAGGTTTCGGCTTCAAAATTGTCATAATTTCTATTATAGTTTTAAAGAAATTTGGTCACTGCATTTAGCAGACACATTTACTGCCTGCTAGAAAAATCTCACTGCTAAATCTCTGTACAAAAACTATATTGAAGTTTATTGGAAAAGAAATGCGTTTGACCTCCAGAAGTCAAACTTCATAACCTTTTTCTGTTGTCATTTTTCCACATAAAACAGATCCCCACCCTAACAGTATCAAGAGCCGAAACAGTTAAAACATTTATCCACTTGGCAATCCTCGTGGACTCGAGATATCAAGCATGGCGCCCACGTGGCGCATTTTAATTCTTGACTAGAGATGTTCTCAAGCACAAGTGCAGAAGTACAGTTTGATGAACAGGTGCCTTGTTTCTTGTTTCATGTTTCAAGTACCTTCCCTGAATTCAGAAAGGGACAAAAGGGAGATTTTACTTGAAATAAATTCATATATAATAAGTTATTTTATTATTTATATTAGTACAAAATTTGTGAAAACATCGATATTGTTGATTACATTTTTTTTCATTGGGTTATTTTTATTTATTTGTTTTCCCAATTAAAGGGAAGAAAAGATTGAACTCTTTGTAAAAGCCGAACCTTCTTTTTGTATTCCACTTGGAAATCATATTATACTATATATAATTATTTTATTTTATTTTTTATAGTGCCTTTAAGTCTAATAATCCACAAACATCATCCTCATATCACGCGCACGCACGCACGCACAGACCATCTCTCTCACCACGACAGCGGGGTTTAGCTGTTTAAGGATTAAACTCGGAACTCGGAAGCATAGCTATCATTGATGATCTGTATTTAGCCTTGAAATTTATGACGTATGTATGTATGTATGTATGTATGTATGTATGTATAGTATATACATCGAAAATAAAAAAATCTTAAGGCCTTAACAAATTTACAGCAGTAAAAATATTACTTTTACTGTGTATAATTTGATAACAAACAAAAGAATCTTGAAATAACTTTTAATTTGGTCTGCAATTGTTTAAGAAAATGGGTAAATGTCGTATACTCGTATGTATTTTGCCTGGTAAACAAATACTTTGATGAAAAAGGACCATAACTTAATTACAAACAGAAGAAAATAGAAAATATTGAGAGTTTTTCTTTTTCATCCCAAATGGCATGCTTAATTTCACACACACAATAATAAATAAAATTTTATAATGATATAATGATACTCAAACTAATATAATAACAGCAATAATAATACTAATATTATTATTATAGCTTTACAGTTGCCCTTTTTTAAGTTGTGGGTATTTCGAAAAACAATCTCTCTATTGGTAGAGATGTTACATATGAGTGTCTACTTCATATTTTCCTTATAACCCCGGTCTTACATGATTGAATTTTGTTGTTGCGTAGAAAAACAAAGAATATACATTTTCATAGTTTGATTGTTGGAATAACATTTTTTTCTCTACAACTAATCTTGTTTGTTATTTTCTAATTAATATAATTACTTTTCAACATCTTGTTTAACTTTTGTCATTGATGACTTTTCTAATCTAATTAATAATAAGCTTGACGGAGATTGCCGGTTTTAATTATTGCTTAATTAAATGACATTGAATTAAATTCAAACTAATGAATAAAGCTAAATCTGAATTGTGGATAATGCAAATTTGAAGGCTGCATGTGATATTTGGATTTCACATAAGATATGAGATATGGCCGATTTGTGTGTATTCAAACTTGATTGTCTCATATTATGATGTGACCGATTATTAGGAGTTATTTAATTATGTTTTCGAGGTTTGTTTCAACTATAAACATCGTAGCTATGAATTGAGTCAGGCTTGAAGAATATTGTAAACACTTTCAGTTATAACAAAGAAATATCTTATTCATATCCGTGAATGTAGGTCGTGACTTTGACGAGCGAACCATGTTAATTCTTTTTATTATTGTTATCCGCATCTTTTAACGTGTTTTTGTTAAAATTTCAAGTTTGATCCTTATTAGTGGTTATTTCATCCTTACATCTTTTCTTGGTCCTCTAATTATTTATTTTTTTTAATTTTTTTTATTATTTTAGTTATTGAACTAACTGAATCCACCAAAAAAGATCAGTACTAATTGATATTAAGAAACAAGTTACCAGTTATATATAATCAAAATATGAAAAATTATAAACAAAATTGGTGATAATGATAACCAGAAAATATTCATTTTGGTGCGTGATTAATAAAATCATTTTCCATGTTTGTCAAAAGGAAGATGATCCTTACATAACAATAACGACCATACACAACTTTATGCATGATCTACTTGTACCATATGTATTAACTGTTTGTACCCTGTTATGTATGGTTAAAAACCGTTGTATATTGATCTACAAATTGAAATTCTTATGATTTTAAAACAAGAGATCAACCCTTTTTATTGTTTAAGGTATTTCAAAATAGAGCTCTCATGTGGATAAAAAACGTTCAAAAAATTGTGGGTAAAAAATAGGTCTCGAAATATTAATGTTAGATCACAGCTTTGGGTTTTTTGCTCTTGCACTGTAGTTTGCACACAGAATGATTCCATTAAAATAATAACATTCGCATGACGTGTAATTCAGGTTACTAAACCCGAATGTCATATCACATTCTTCTTTCTTTCTTTTTTTAACTCAAAAGCTAGTATAAGTGTATAACTTAACATAATACCCTAGTGCAAGATATATAATAGGTGTGTTGTAGACGGTAATACTTCTACCCACAAGTAAAGAGACTGATTTATATATTTATATATGTTAAAAAGAATACAAATAACATCAAATTACTGTAATGTTATCAATAGCTATAGTTAGGACCATGTTGGTTGGTTAAAATGGCGAAAAGCCCGGTATCTAACTATGTCTTGTGAGCTTAGAACACAAGAGAAAAGAGAAGCCAACCCAAAACATCTGTATGGTGTTTAGTGTTACCCAATGAACCCAAAGTGTTACCCCCAAACCTTTTAGGTGTGTTCATACGGACGGCCTAATCGATCTCCTAATAGGTTCCTCCTTGAAACTTATTTGAATATAAGATATATGTGTTATTTTGTGAGCAAATGACTTCCGCTACA
>JAUEJL010146021.1:0-10561 GCA_032274825.1 Drosophyllum lusitanicum | reverse complement strand
TTAGTTTTTTGGTTATTAGTTAACCTTTATAGGTAAAAAAACAACTAATATAAATGTATCATATTTGCCTTTAATAAAAAAATATTCACCGGTTATCGGTTTTTTCGGTTCACATTCTCAAAATCGGTTCCAAAGTAAATTTTCGGTCTTATCCAGTTCTATACCCGAAAGAACCGATTAATAACCAGAACAGGTTCCGTTATTTCGGTTCGGTTTTCGATTATAGCTTTTACAAATTTCGGTTATCGGTTATTTTGGTTCCGGTCCGATTTCAGAACCGAACACACCCCTAGTTGATATTAAGATATATTTAAGTAATTATCATCTTTTATATGAATTATGATACTTTCAAAATAGTAGTTTACAAGTATGAACCTCTATCTATATATTACGTTGAAGCCTTGATCGAATCGTCACCCATCTTTTACAATTTGTATCATTATTTGTTAATTAAAGAATCACCAGGGGGCCATTTTGTAATTCGATGTTCTTAACAAGTCAAAAATGGAGTGAACAGGGCCACAGGGTTAAGAATATATGGGATGTTGGTGGTTGATAAAGATGACTATATGGTGTTTCCAACTTTCTATGATTGTTTAACCACAAGCGGTTGTGTTTCCAACTTTCTATGAATATAATTTAAAAAATAAAAGTAAATTACAAATTTCTTAGTTTGCATGAAGTTATAAGTTCGTCATTTAATTTTTTAAATTATATTAATTGTTGTACTAAAGTTGTAACAGAATATAAAATATAATGATTATTAATGTAATTTTAAAAACTAAAGGATGAAACCTATAATTTTATTTAAACCACGCGAACAAAATTAATACTTTATTCTTTTAAAAAATTCTATTTGATAACATGGTTATATTGAACTTAAACTTATTTTTTTCTCAAAATAATATGTAAACAAATATCCTAGAAACCGGGAGGAAATCAACAATTTTATAAGGATTGAGATTGTCTCACGTTTTGGTAAAAGTGACTGGTCATGTTTCTTATAAACGTACGAATAAAGCCCTTTTTTAAATAAAAAATGGGTTGACTTCATAGGTCTCACTTTCATCGTTTTATGTTTTGTGAGTAAACATTACTAGTAATATTTGATTAAAACTTAAGATAATCTGATTCTATTTTATAAAGATCTAGCGGTAGATTTACCAAACAACATAAATCATTTAAGTAATTTATCCAACATTTTATTTTACATTTAGTATTTTAGTAAGGTTTATTCGATGCCAATACACACACACACATATATATATATATATACATATTATTGGTCATATCTAAAGCAATGGGAGTACCATCGAATATATATAGGGAGGGTTCATTTGAGAACCGTTTTTATTGCAAGAACCCCGAGAACCAATATTAGTCGTTCATTTTGGATAATGGAATTCATGGACGAAGAGCGTGGGGGGATTGAGTGTGGCAAGGTGCATGTAAATAATTCATGAGTGGGCAATCCAATTGAAGGAAGGGGAATTGGACGGCTAAGATTGGGTCTCGCGGTTCTCGCAATAAAAATTATTTTCAAATGAACTTTTCAATATATATATATATATATATATGTATGTATGTATGTATGTATGTATGTATGTATGTATGTATGTATGTAATTGGTCATTTCTAAAGCAATGGGAGTACCATCGACGTGTGGAGCAAGGGTTTTGGCTTGTACAATAATATAAAGCATTTGATTCAAGAGATAAATTATGAGGTCACATAATTTGGTGAAACGTTGAAGTACCTTCGGTACAATGCTATTAAGGTATGACTAAGTTGTTTCTTTTAAAAGGATTGTAAAGTAGAAGTAGGTTTATAGTGTGTGCGTATTCTACTAGTAAAAAAAAAGTTGTTCCGCCCTTCTTAAGATTGAGCTTTCTAGTCACGTAGTAAACATACGTGTAGTTTAAAGGATATGTACTTATCGTTATAAAAACATAATTTGGTAAAAGAATATTAATACATGCGAGGTTTTGAGCAAGTGCAGTGAGTGTCACTACAGGCCACCATTTTTAATACCTTAATTTTAAGGAATCCCACCATAATTATAACCTTAATTAAAAATATCACGAGTAAGTAGGGCCTCAAGAGTCAAGACAATTTATATTTCATTCTTTAATTATAAAATCTCAAATTAAAGCCATCACCGTTTTTAGATTTGTTAACGCGATTCTTGTAATACTAACGAAGTCAGTTACGTATATTAAAAGAAAAGAAAATTTAATTTCATGGGGCCTAGGAGGGCCTCCAAAATCAATAGGGACGGCGTGCATTTAACAGAATGTTGCAAGACTATTACTACACATTCAAAATGATGGCCTAAACAATAAATGAGAAAAAATGAGAAATATGTTGTACCAATTTTAGTCTCTAACTAAATGTCTTTGATATAAAAGGCTACCAAATAATACATTGCAACATTTGTAGATATGTTCACACGATTGTGTTATAGAACTATGTGCCTATGTACACATATCACACATGCATACACTCTTATATATGCATATCATGTTGACTTGTAAACATGTGTGAAAGTGTGAACTATGTGCCTATGTACACATATCACACATGCATACACTCTTATGCATATCATGTTGACTTGTAAACATATGTGAAAGTGTGAACTATGTGCCTATGTACACATATCACACATGCATACACTCTTATGCATATCATGTTGACTTACAAACATGAGTGAAAGTGTGTCAAAATGATGGTTTCTTGATTTGATGCTTTTGAGCTTCATTTATGAGGAAAGTAAATAGTATTTTAGGTTGCAAGAATACTTTTTATTTTTTGTTATATGTTTCACTTTTCACCAATAATAACTTTTTTAATTATGGATCTTCTCTCTATAATTAAGTGATATGAATGGAATTTACAAAACACTAAGCTCCAGTTTTTTTTATAAAATTTGAAGGAATGAAATTGATTTAAATTTTATCCAGTTTAACTATGGAATGGACTTTCTATTACTTGGGAGGATGTAAACATCCTAAAGAACGAGATTTCACTCAAAAACAAGTTCAACAAACGTAATACAATACAGATTTTGATTTTAATTCCATTTCATTCCTTGAAATTCTGCTAAACAAACTTAACCTAAGTTTGTTGGACGTCACATAAGAGACACGTGTGGTAAACTTTCTTATGTTCAAGTCAATATATTGTTTTTTCAATTACTGCATAACAAAGTGGACCTAAGTTTTAGTACACAGTTTGATGAAAGTTACATGTGGTAATTGATAGAGTTATGTGCAGACAGAATTACTATGATTTCACATAAATTTATAGGTACTCGGGAAGTTAAGTCGGTGAGCATTGACAGAATAGTTAAACAAGGGCAAAATGCGTGAAAATACAAAAAACTTTGTTAATATTATCATTGTATGCAATTAACTTTATTTTGTACCTAAAAATACATACAACCTATAAATTTGGTTCATTGTATACAATTTGGTTACCGGTTACCAATTGTATATAATGAACCAAATTTGTTAGTTTTTTGTATTTTTAGGTACAAAATACCGGTTATTTATTTTATATTTGGCTAGGTTACTGGTAAGTTACATATTGTCATAGGTAAATTGCATACAATGAACCAAATTTGTAAGTTGTGTATTTTTAAGTACAAAATAAAGCTGGTTGCATATAATGACAATATTGACAAACTTTATTGTATTTTCGCGTAATTTACATGTTAAACAATCAACGGGCTTGTGAAAAATGATTTATTTAATATCAAATTTTATAGGTTACTCAAAGCGTTATGTTGGTGAGCATTGAGCCATTGACAAAATAGTTAAACAATGTACGGGATTGCAAAAAATGATTTATATGCAAATCAATTTGAGATAGTATATAATTCGTAAACTTAATATGAAACTTTAAGTTAATATGATTAACTTGGGATTAATAGGATTTCATAAATTAGTAATTAAAATTTTTAATAATTAAACATTTCATAATAAATATTTTAATTTAACTAGAAATTGCGTATAACTTGAACTAACAAATCTAAATAACATATAGCCTGAATTAGTGAATTTCTAAAAATTTCTGGATTTTTAAAAATGGGCAATAAGCTAAATAAAATATAATTATGATATCAATACTTTTGTTGGATTTTACCAATTAATGCGAAATTTTATTGACACATGATAATTTAGAAAAAACATAACACCCATATTTTGAAAACAGACAAATTGTGAAGCAAAAATTTTCGTCGCCGTTGTATTGCCTAGGTTTAATGTTAGTTAGTTGTTAATGAATTTATTATACTTTTTATTAGTTAATTCCTACAAATGATAATTATTGGTAATTATCTAAAGTTAATTAAATTTAATTTAAATGTTAAAAATAAGTGGATAAGTTTCTAATTAACTCATATAAATAGACACGTATTACACGTTTACTCATCTAAATTTCTCCCATGGTGTGTAAAAACATTTTTTTTTGCCTTTTTATCTAAGAAAATAGGAATATATAGCCCGTGCTTCGTGATGGAATAAAACTTTTGTTTATTACTTGTGTTTTAAAGTATACTCTTTAAGAACACATAGAAATCTTATTTAAATTGATTTATCGGTTTGTTTTTATCAAGCAATTTATAAATTATTATCTATTCCTTTTAACTTATTCAGATATATTAACTATATATGTAATTTAAATAAAATTAAAATTTAATTGCTATATGTAATTTAAAATTCCTTTTAACTTATTCAGATATATTAACTATATATGTAATTTAAATAAAATTAAAATTTAATTGCTATATGACTCTTATTTTCAATATTTTTTTATTTATAGGAATAAGAGTTTAAACAAAAAGAATAACTTTTATCGAAAAAAATGATAAAAAGACAAAAAAATCTTGAACTAAAATTAAAATTAGAAAGATTTAAAACGAAATATAAAGTCCGGAATCGCTAAGACAAAAATTCTAAAGAAAATATAACCAATTAAAATCTTATTATTATAAATAATAAAATAAATAAATATTAAGTAAAAAGAAGAGAAAAAAAAAGGAAAATGAAACAAAAAGTTTTAAATTACTAAAAAAAAAGTTTAAAGAAAATACAATCAATTATTAATTTGATTATTTTAATTAATCATCTAAAGAGAAGAAAAGAAAGGTAAAAAAGAAATGTTGAAGTAAAATTTTTAAATGCTTCCTTTATTAACCAAGCCTCTTCTAACCACTTTGACAAGCTATCCTCGGTTTTAAATGCCTAGCTCAAAATATTTATATTAAAAGTGGGTTTTTTTCCTAGTAATTGTATGAAGTATATTATAGTTCGTTTATTTGTTTTGAGAATTTTTTTGTGAAAATCGTTTTTTGATGATTTATTGGGTTGTCTTTGACGTGTTAAAGGAATTAACCATCAATTGTTTTTTTAAGAAAAGAATGAGTATGTCTATTTGGACCTATTGTTTGTCTAACTTGAACTACTGTAATATCATGTATGTAAATGTGTGACATGTATTAAACACTTTAATTAATTTATGTGGATATTTGTGAAATATGAGAGAAAATAGTATACTTAACCGTACCTTCATATAAAAATTTGTTCGTGTAAAGGTGAAGATGTAAACGAAGAACTTTAGTTGTATTGGTTTTGTGTGAAAACTTTGGTTAACAAGATATTCTTGATATAATTTTAGGGAGTTAAAAAGGACTAAAGTTAATATGTTTATTTTGAAATGTTTTAAAAATATTTTACAAAGTTTTATATGTTTTCTTTTTCATACTAAATGTAGGTTTTAGTTTAAGAGTTAAAAAAGTCGACAATTTATAAAAGTATACTTTTGTCAAATTGTTGTGATCTGTACTTGTGGGGTTTGACCCTATAAACCAAAATGTTTAATTTATTTTCATTTTAGGCCCTTTTGTTTAAAATCATATTAGTCGTTTTCGATGTTTCTTTTTATAAAAATCCATTCTCGATAATAAAGTGTTGAATTTTGGATTAAATTTAATATATAATATTAAGTTTTACCAAGTATGAAAGAGGAAAATTAAAATATTTCACTTGTCATTTTGTCGTATTTGTATAGTTGGTTTGAATGTAATCGAGCAAATCGATATTGACAAATCAACGCTGTATTCTAATTTTGACTTAATAATTAATTAGTTAGATTAGTTTTGATATGTGGTCGAACATAGTTTTTGTCAACTAGACTTTTGTATATTTTATTTTACATCTATTATTATAAAGGGAGCCACTAAAAAGATCAGCGGCAAGTTCACGAGAGATTCAGGTGTGATGATGAAGCAAGTAGAAGCAAGACAAACGACTACAACTCTAAGTTTAGACCTTTGATTTTTTTTCACCGTTAAAAGAGTTTCAGCTTCACCAAAGGCCGGTTGCCGTTAGTAATGGCAACGGGGCGGATTCGGGGCGGGGATTGGTCCCCCCGTCCCCGTCCCCGTTTAAGAAATCCATCCCCGTCTCCGCTTAAAAAACCGCGGGGATTTAAACGGGGATCCCCGTCGGGTATCCGGAGAAAACCGCGGGGAAACGGATATCCCCGTTTAATGTAAACGGTTTTTTAAACGGGTAATTTTCCCCGCGGGGATTTAGACTGTGATTTTTCACCGTCAACGTTTACCTTTTGTCATCACAGGCTTGAAAAACGATTATATTAAAGTTATACATCATTATCAAATACAAACGTGTCCGAAACAAACTTAAAGTCCTAATACATCCAAACAGGAAAACGGCCAAACCAAACAATCCAAATAAAACTAAAACAGATAATAGTAGATGTTTCAACATATTTCAAATATTAAGTAATTCTTCCAACTTGTGTGATCCCCGTTCACGACACCCGTCACCAATCATACCATCATCATAGTCAAACATTTGTAAAATACTATATATATATATATAAAATATTATATAATATAAATAATATACGGATCGGGTATACGGGGTGGGGATAACTAAACCCGTCCCCGTCCCCGTTTAAGAAATCGGGTTTTCCCCATCCCCGTCCCCGTTTATCATCCTCGAATCCGCCCCGTTTATTTCGGGTTTCGGTTTTTCCCGTCGGGTTCGGTTTTTTTTGCCATCCCTAAACCAAGACTAAAAATTCATTTTAATTTTCTATGTATTGAACTATTGATTGCCATTTTATTAAAAACTGGGCATAAATGATGTTATGTAGAAAACTAAAACATAAAACATTATATGTTGGTATAAAAAGCAAATGAAAATCAAGTATACATAAAAAGTAATAATTAGGGCTTTAGGGGTCAATTTAGATTTAAAATGGGTCTAAATAGGATGACCATTCATCAAACTCTTTCTCCTTTACGCATTCACATACGACAGCCATTCAGAATTAGGTTTAGACCCTAATCATCATATCATCATTAAATTTTTGTAATTTCTCTCCTTTTATGCTTCACGTAAATCTATATGTCTCTCGCTTTTATTTATTTCGTTGATTTATTGTTGCGTGTTATTATTACTGGTTGGTTGATCATATTCCGATAAAACTAATATTAGTTGGGCAACTTGGATCCTTGGAGATTTTGATATTATCCTAGTTTTGACTCTAGTTGTACAAAATATATTAGGGAATAAATTAGTGTCATCACTTTTTATCTCCCGTATTTACTACGATTGGTATGAGAGTCACATTGCTCTTGAAGTATGATATTCCGTTGCTAGACCAGAACTCCAGACTCCCTTTGTGGCATGTCAGGATGAGAGAGATTTTGAATTTTGATTCATTTGGATTTACATGGGCTACTTTTAGGCTTTAAGAAAATGTTAGCTTAATGGACCAAGGAAAAAAAGAGATGAAAGATTTTAAAGTTTCACCTCAAATTCGTTTACATTTATCTAATGATGTTTTGCAAGATGTGTTGAAGGATTCTTTTGCGTATGCTTTATGGTTAAAGTTGGAGTAATTATTAATGACGAAGAGCTTATCAAACAAGTTGCATGTAAAGCAACACTTGTTCAATTTGAAGATGACTAAAGAGAGTTCTTTAGCTAATCATATATCCACATTCAAAGAGTTATTCGGTAACTTGGAGAATATGGATGTTGAGTTTGATGATGAGTTATTCGGCTCTGTTTTTGTTATCATCTTTGCAGCATGACGATGATGATTTGACTTTGTTTTTGTTATCACTTTTATGATACTATTATTTACAGTGACACTCTTGTCCTAGATGAAGTTGAAATTGCTTTGGATTCGAAATAGAAGATGAAACAGATCACACGTGGTGATTCAAGTGATGCGAAAGCCGAAGGTTTAAATGCTAGAGGTAGATTGAGTAAGAGGTAAGAACTCACAATGCGAGATCTAAATCTAGGGGCAAATGAAAGTATTGCAATCATTGTCGTAAGAAAGGACATACTATTGATGAATATTTCAAATTGAAGAAAAAAGAAAAGGAGAAAACAACAACAAATGGTAGTCAAGTTAGTCACTTGATGTGAAACTGATATTGCTGAGGTTGGTTGTATTGGAAAACTTCTAACGGTTTATCTGTTTATCCATATGATGTAAAATCTATTGGAGATTGGATATTTGATTATGGTTGTACTTTTGATGTGTCCTAAAAAAAATCGAGTTTACACATTTGAAGAGGTTAATCATGGTTATGTTATAATGGGTAATAATTCTACATGTCCGGTTGTCGGACATGACTCGGTGAGGATCCGTATGTTTGTTGAAGTTATCAGAACCTTGGAGAACGTTAAATATGTTTCAGACCTTAGACATAATTTACTATCACTCAATTCCTTTGATGAAAAGGGGTATGAGTTTGCTGGTAAAGGTGGAGTTACGAGAGTATTCAGGAATGGCTTTCGACATTCTAAAGGCTAAACGAAAAACCTCCAATCACTATTTTCTTGATGGGGCAAACGTTTTCGAGTGATGCAGTTGTTGTCTCAAAGTCGTTATTTGATTTAGATCAATCTCGTCTTTGGCACCTTTGAGTTGGCCATATGAGCTTTGAGGGAATGTCTAAATTAAGTCGAACTAATACCAAATAAAATTAAGGACCTGATCATTAATTGTTTAAATAATAATTAATGAAAAAGAGTAATTAATACCTTGAATAATGGTCGTTACAAACAACATACTCATGAGATACATTATCAAGTTGCTAGAAATCCCAGTCCTTCCTATTCATTATTTACTATCCTTGTCATTACATACTGCTGATTTTCAAATTTTCTTTGGGTCTTAAGAGCAGCTTCAGCCATAAACTTCTCTAAGTAAATGCTTGATAATTGCGTCATTACTGCGTCTGCAACAACAGATGGTCTCCTATTTTGACGCGTCTTTTTTTCCTTTTATCAGCAGCTATTTCATTCCTTGTAGCCTCATTTGTAGTAATCATCAATCTTATGTTCCTAGTATTCCCCAACTCTTGATTGATTTTGTTTTTGTACTAATAGTTGATTTCTGCGCGCAGGTAACATTGATTATAAACGTTTGTTGTTTTTTCGGTCGCTAGTCACCTCTAATAATAATATGGCATCTATGATCACTACTTAAGAGACTAACAACATCCTATCAATTCAACTAACTCAATTTTCCACTTGTATGGCATTTGCACTTGACTTCAGGTGTTTATGTGAACTAAGATAATTACAATCCCTACCCACCTTGAAATCATTCTCTGTCTTGTCATTGATAGATGGAACTTAATTCTTTCTGCATATTACTACTTAGGTGTTTATGTTCCTCCCATCTTTCATCGTCTTGCATGTCTTGACGTGGGGAATTTTGGAGGCATGGCAGCCAGGGCCCAGGGCGGTGTTCCCATCGGTACCATCGGCGGAGTATCCGGTACCCTCTCCTTTGACTCTAATGTCAAGAGTAATTTTAATCAAATATTTTTTTTATTAAACTAACATTTTCCATAATATTAGTCAATCAAGATATGGCACTCTTCAATCACAAAATTGACTCAAAGAATAATATATGAGATAACTTATAGACTCGTACGTTGTTATGTTGAAATTTTCCAATGACTTGTTTGACGAGTCATATATTTACATATAAAACTTGTTTTTTCTTCTATTAAATAAAATAATAAAAACAAAGTTCATTTATTATTCCAGCAAAGTTAAAATTGACTCATGGACTTTGACCATTATAAATATGGCTTGATCTCAAACACAAATTTCATAAAACTGAAGCCATGGCATCAACACTTCTATTACTTGGTCTACTTATAAATCTTCTCATAGTAACAGGTTTTCCTCTCTTTTGTTTTACTTAGCAATATATATATATATGGAAAAGTTCAAACGAGAACTGTTTTTCGTACGAGAATTGTCCACCCATGAATTCCTTACATGCAACTTGCCACACTTAATCCCCTCACGCTCTTCATCCATGAATTTCACTTACCACTTGAAGGGCCAAGATTGGTTCTCGCAGTTCTCGTACAAAAAATAGTTTTCGTTTGAACCCTCCCCTATATATATATATACATGGGAAGGTTCATTTGAGAACCGTTTTTATTGCGAGAACCGCGAGAACCAATCTTAGCCGTTCATTTTGGATAATG
>JAUEJL010146010.1:0-10561 GCA_032274825.1 Drosophyllum lusitanicum | reverse complement strand
TATATATATAATGTCTTTGTCTTATTAGCTTTACTAATTGAAGTATTTTTCACAGGATTTCATTTTCGAAGCAGTAGCTTCATTTATTAACAATTAAATGGCTTAAAATGTACGTGATCGATCATACATTGATATTAGAAACCAATGTTTTCTAATATATAAACGCTAAAATGCTTTCCCTCGGATCATAAAATGTTTTAAATTAAATCTTATTTTGATTTTATTTCAGAAACTTTATTAATTTGTATAAAAATCCAAGATGTTATGAGTTGGTATCAAAGCAAAGATTTGAAGGAATTTGACACTTGAGCTGATATTTGATCATAAACTTGGCCGACCATTAACAAAAATTCAAACATGTTTGATTCACATAAACCTAAGCTTTGATATTTACTAAAAGCCAACCTTAACAATTACTGGTTGTGATGGTCGAGTGTTGGTCCATATAGCCATATGTTGGGGAGTATGCGAAAGAGTATCAAAGAGAAGGCGGGGTGGGGTGAAATCGGCTTTTGACCAACCCAAAGGTGTCCAACCCAAACAATCCAAAATAAGGGTGTTTGGATGTTCACTCTCAACCCAAATGCTAACCCAACCCCAATGCTAACCTAACCCCTTGAGATTGTACTTTAAGCATGCCAAATAATAACATCGGTGCTACTATTTAGACCCTTTCTCTCTCATATATCAGAAATATAACATCAAATAATTATAGTTTCTAACACACGTCATATACTCATAAATATTACATTCAAAAGTTTAATTTAAATTATAAAGAGAGTTCAAATAAAATCATTCTAATAACATATAGGCAATAAAAACTTCCCATATGATGCTTTAACCTGAATACGTCATCACCAATCATCGAAAATTTAATTTAAGAAGCCTTGAAAAAGATAACGATCAATCTAATCAGATAATTAAAAGGGTATAATTAATGTTGAAACTTTAGAATTAATAATATTTAATCATGTGTATTGGGAACAAATCCCTATGAGACAACTCATTTGTGTTAATCTATGATATGCTACTTTGTCGGTGTACGTTAAGGCCACCAAAAGAAGAGGTATATTTTTTTTGGATAAATTCACAAGGGTGATTTCTTTTAATTATCTATGTAGCTTCTCTTGATTTGGTATGTGTGAGTAAAAAAGCTTCATTAAAAATATAATCCTCTTGATTTGACATTTGAGTTTGTGAAGGGAGGAGGGCTAAATAGTAGCACCCAAACACGAGATATGAAATATGCTTTTTATCAACATCTATTTTAGTGTCTCTACTTTCTATACTCGTAGAAATCATAAGTGTGGAAGTAACTATCATATGTATTTTTTGTTATACACTTAGGGCTGTTTGTTTGCTGCTTAAAGGAAACATTCAGCGCTGATTTAGCGTGTTTAATTGCTACCTCTGAATAAAAATGGTACTGAATCATTCAGCATAATGTGCTGAATCATTCTACCTTATAGTGCATTCTGAATCATTAAGCACAACGTATTTTACCCTAATACTACTTTTTTCACACGTTTTGTTAAACAATCATATCCTATAATATAATATATCACTATTAAGGTTAAAATGATAATTTGCATCATTTAGATTGTTCATTCAGAACCTTTATCAAACAGCATGTCACATTCATAAGCAGATTCATTCAGAGCCTTTGAATTATTCAGACCATAAAATCATTATGTGCTTAATCATTCTGTTTTAACAAACAGCCCCTTATTTTACCTAAAAACATACGCAAAAATGAAATTTGTAACCTGGTGTTTGGCAGCAGAGAACATGAAGCGGTTTTGGTTCGCAAAGTTATTTAACTTGGTGATATTAAGATATGTAATGTGTTTCTTCTTTTTTGAGATTGAGAGTTCAAATCTTTTTTGAGACAAAAGGTGTATAATTAAGAAGGAGATGTTATATCTTTCTACTTTACAATTATCCTCTTACTCACAAGATCAACACGCGTGTTAAAAATCAATAAAGAAAGTGAGGAAAGAGAATTATGTGACTCCACATGTTATTGTAATGAGTAGGAGGATGAAGTAAGAAGAAATAGTAGAAGGATATATCATTTTTCATTAAGATGTGCGTTTGTAAGTTGTACAAAAAATGAAGCCGTTTGGAATGTTTTAAATCCAAATCAAACTTAAACCGTTAATTTCAGTTTTATAATTTTTATATTCAATGGTTTTGATTTTGGCGGGTTCATATCATTAACAATTTTAGTTAATAAGCCAAACCTACCTCTTTTCAACCTAACGAAACCATTTGTTTGATATAATTCTAATTGTAGGTATAAATTTGTCATGACTAAAAAATGATTGTTATCTATCATTTTAGTTTAATAACTAACATATAGGGTTAAGATCCTCTCATGTTTGGTCAAACATGATCCATCATGTTCTCTCACAAATATGAGATTGAGACCTACAAAGAGACTCATTATTGACTTAAAATAAGAGACTCACTCTTATGTATATGAGAGAACATACATGAAGAGTCATGTTTGACCACAACATAAGAGAATCTTAACACCTAACATATACTTTTCTATAAGACCACCCGCATCGGTGGTGGAACCTGACACGGGTTGGGATGGAACCCGTCGGGCACACCATCGCCACCCCTCGGGTCCCCGCCGGCTTGCGACCCATCCAGCCCTCGAACCTGTTGCGGGTGTTTGATTTGTTTTTCTTTTTTACCGTTTTCCATATATATATATATATATTTTTTTTTCTCTCTCCTATAAATATCATTCACATCTACACATATTTTACACAACATCTTCTCTTCTCTACTATATAATGTGATTTGTCCGTTCGACGAAAACATTAATCAAGCGAACGAGGAAGAAGACGTAGAGATTAGCGAACAACAATATGACGCTAACATCCGAAAAGTCCAAAACACGGAAATGCATCACAACCTTCGATCGGATTTAATCGATCACATTAATCGGCTTTCAAGACACAACGACAACGATAATTTGTTGTTGTATTTTAATTTATGTACTTCTATTTTTTTTTATTTTTTAATGTAAGGTGAAATATTATTTTGAATTATAAATTATGTATTTGAAATTATGTAATAAAATTTATGAAATATTATTAATTATTTTATATTTTATTCTTTGAATTAATTAAATTATTTAAATTAAAACAAAAAATAAAAATAGAAAAGATATAGACTTGAAGAGGGTTAAAAATAGGATTTGTGGGTGTGATAGGGTTGAATATGGAAGATGATGTGAATGATAATGTGACAGTGAATTTGATATGATAACTTGGATTGGATGCTAATGGTCTAAAGAAAAGAACTAAACCCTCAACAAATAGCTAGGTGGTGGGGGCTAGATCTTTCTTCAATTGGTGATCTTAGTGACTTGAGTAAATGGGGATTCAATCTCGAAATGAAAGGAGAAAAATTGCTTATGTTTCAGAGTGTAATATACACCTATTTTTGGTTGATTTGGAAGTACAGAAATGGAAAAGTCTTCAAAACAGGCATCGGGGCTGTGAGGTCGTTATCTCCGAGTTTGATTCAAGCTATGTCGTATTTTTGGATCAAGCACAGGAAGAAAAGTGGTGTTCCATTAGAATGGATTTCATGGTGTTGTTCTCCTTAATTTTAGTTTGTTTTTTGTATTTTGTTGACTCTGATTTGTAGTTTGTTGCTAGCTCCTTGCTAGTTGTTCTATTTATATATAAAATTTGGTTCGCTGGGAGGGGGTGATGGCAATGCCAAAGCTTCTTCCTGGTGATCCTTCTTTTGCTGCTCAAAAAAAAAATTAAGCTTTTTTCACCCCCAACGCATCGCGCGGGAAATTATTAACTAGTTCCAGTCAAATTGGCACTTTAAGATTAAATTTATCAGACATCTATATATAGATGATCTCAGATGACGTTAATTCATTTTTAAGAGGTTTTGACTCTTAATATCACATCTGAATGACAACACGTGACTTTGTCTAAATATCCACTCGTAGTTTGTTATTTGTTTCTTTAAAATATCTAAATAGTTGTAATGATTTGTTTTATCATTTACATAATCAATTGTTGTGGCGTTTTTATGAAATTCATAATTACGTAAATAAAAAATAAATTGCAGAAAAGATGAAGAAAAAAACGATTTAATCAACAACAGCAACTCAAAACAATCTTACGAGAGATGGAGAGAGATACAGGTGTATTTTGAATGAACCAAGACGAAGAAGATGGCGCCTTAGAACGCTGGTAAAACTTGTCGACTGATCAAGAAGATGTCAGGAATGGCAGTGGTCTGCCGCCCGTAGTTGGCAGTTTTATTTGGCCGAATGGTTTTAAGAGGCAGGAGCTTTTGTGGGGAGGCGGAGATAAGTACCAAACCTTGTTAAGATAATTTTTATAATCTGATATTCTGATTCATTAAGAGGTAGACTGATCTTCTTTTACATGCATACATACATACGTTGTAATAAAAATTGACTTGTCAACTTAAAACTTGCAAAACCCTTTGATTCGTCTAGAAAAATCCTTTAGCTCCAACATGCATGTTCTCGTCTGATCTGGTTTAAGATTGTAATGCTCTCGTAACTAAGAATAAAATGTGACCATTTCAGATGTCGTTGAAAGGCAATCGTATCCATACATTGACGTCATACCAAATCCCACCTAAGCTAAATATAATTTAGTAATAAGTACAAATATAGACTGTTATACATTCTCTTTAAAGACTTTGGTTAATCACAAATGGTAAAAGTATCACTCCCATTATAATTTTAATGAAACCAAGTAAACTTGTTACACTTTACTGAAATATTCCTATTAACACAATTTGTAAAATACAAGGCAAAGAAACAACAACAATACCCATACATGGGAGGTAAAAATTAAAATATAAACAGTTATACCTCTACTTGTAGGTAGGTAGAAAGACGCCAATCATACTTCTACAAGGCAAAGGAACAATTTAAATTAAAAAATGTCTACATTTTTGGACCATTATTATCACCAAGGATATTTGAAAAACTTGTTCAAGGATGCAATACATAATTTATATAAATAACATAAATGTAACTATTATAGCTTACAACAATTTCCTCAGTGTGTGAATATTACACTCGGTAATTCTCAAACCAATCCTCATAAATTAATAAAAATTGATGAACTAGCCAGCAATCTTGTAGCTTGGATTAGCAAGATTATCCAGCCCGGCAACTACTTGGACCGACTCTATAACATCTCCGACCTTCAAATCAGCCAAAAAGTCCTCATTCTGGGTTACGTATCCAAAGACTGCATAGCGTCCGTCCAGTATGTTAGCATTGCTTGGAGTTAGTTCACTCTCTTTCAAGAGCCAAAATATCTGGCTTGAGGCGGAGTTGTTTTCAAATTCCTGTCACAATACTAGATAAGCATATTTGACCAAACGGCATACTCAGTTTTTATTTAGATTTTGCACAAGCCTCTTACCTCTCTAGCCATGGCCATCGTTCCAAAAGCATTGAAGGGTAGCTTTGTTTGAGCCTTGTACAGACCAATGTCCTGCATGATACACAATATCAGTTTCCTTATTAAATTTTAACCCCTATATGTGAAAACGGGTCAGTTAATTCGATTTCTTTTTTTTTAACGCCAAGAATAGTGAAGTTATAAACAAAAAAATTAGCTAATAGAAAAATATGTCTTAACAGTTTTAACGTCACCTAATGACCTAAATTATACAAGTACTTACAACCTACAAAAAATCTACAGATTTTGACACAAAGCAGTTTTGACCTGCAACCCAGCCCATTTGATCAGTCTATTTTGCTACCTACAGTTTGAATCATGAAAGGTGATCCGTACACAACAAAAGTGGCCATACACAACTGCATGCATCATCAACTTGTACCATGTACATTAACTGCATGCACCTTGTTGTGTATGGCTAAAAACTTTTATGTGCGGATCAGCTCCATTTGTTGCAGAAAATCGATCTAGGCAGGAAAAGGATGGTCACGAACAGAGAATGATGATATTAAGGAAATTCTGGGAAAGTTTTAACTTACTTCCAAAGTTGCTCCATATACAGGTGCCTTTTCACCTTCTACCATAATTTCCAAAGGTATCGTACGAGTTTTCTCTGTACTTGGGTCAATAAAACCCTCTGCAGGACCTTCAGGATCTCCAGTTTGAACAACGAACCCATCAGCTAGAGAAAGAAAGAATATAATAATTAAATTGCCACAACCTTAATAGTTAATATACATCTTGAAAACAAGCTATGAAATTCCCAATTGAAATAATAATCTAATTAAATAGTCTTGCCTCTTTGGATTTCCATGCCATCATAGAAATGTCTTTCCACCAAATCTATAAAATTTCCAGCGGTTACTGGAGCATTATAACCATCTAGAACAATTCTGAATACACATTCGTCAAGATTAGGGTTGTCTTTGACTTTGACTTTCATATCCACAGTAGCTCGTCCCTTCAAAAGTGGCATGTTTTGATATTCTTCTGGAACATCATATGGGAAGCCATCAACCATATCCTCTTCAACACTGCAGAAACGCAATGCCCCACGAAGATCTCAGCTGCAGTCAATGACAAGGGTATAAATGAGATTTTGCTATTTTTAAGAGACCTTTTTTTTTTCTTTTCCCCTAATTCCATGCTGAGAATGTAAGAAACGGTAGCAAGGAAGTTTCATTATGTCAGCCCACTACTAGCCTCGAGTAGACCCTCTTAAAACAAGCACGATCCTAGAAACACCCATTGTATCTAAGAAAGCTAGTAATTTCGACACATTTATCTCTAGTAACTGATGGATTGGGTCCTATTTTATCTCCAAGGTTCAAATGAGTAAAATTCAAAACTTAACTTAAAGTGAAACGGGTCAAATGGTCAGGCCTAACATGGCAAGACTGTTACAAGTTGCCTCCAGTGTATTCAAATGCTTACAACCTTTTATATCTTATACACACAAATTAGAGTATCATTTTGATAGTATTAATTTCTATAATTTTGTTTTTTAAAAGTACAAGAAAGTTTCAGATTGGTCACCCCAACCTGACTTGTTCTGACTCATACTTATAGCTACCCGTCATGACTAGTTATCCAACCTGCCCATTTTGCCACCTGTAGATCATAGATCTATTGGCAATGATAACAAAAGCAACAAGTAAAAATTCCTTTTTAAGCATGTGAATATGTGATTTTAGTTTGTCAATCTTTTTGAAATACTCGTTCAAACGACCAAATTAGCTTTCATCATACAAGATACCACTAGGAATGACATCACATGGAGAATGCCTAGTTCCTCAAGTCAACTATCCTAAAGCCAGCTTAGAACCATTCATACACTATCCAAGTAGCTTGCAATAGTGCAATACTGAAGCTCGTTATCTTTAGACCAATTATTACTCATCAATGATCATGTTTAATGTATGGTTATGGTTTGCATCAGTAGAACCAAAACAATAACGTATACTCACCCTCCAACATACTGCAGAAGCTCCTTCTGTTTAGGTGCTACAGCATCTCGCTTTCTATCCTCTGCGATTTTCTGAAGCTCTTCCATTCCAACTTCTAGCTTTCCAAGCAATTCAATTGCATGGTCTTTCTTTGATTCAGCTAATCCTGCTATAATCATGCTCTTCCCCTGCTTAAGAGCTCTAGAAGCTTGCTTCAAATTCTACAATGGACAAGAACACCAATCTTATAAGCATTCTCCCAAATCTTCTATAAACAATGTCAACTATATTCTTTTTGAGCATGAGAGATGTGCTACAAATATTTCAGTGTACTATTAAAGATTCAGAGTGAATGTGATATTTCTTAACTATCCGTTAGTTTAATCATTTTATTGCAAATATCATCTAACTCAATCACTATAATCATTTTGAAATCACACACCCAAACCCCATTACTAGCTAACACATATTGAAAAAAAAATGAGATTCTCACTCTTTCAACCGAATCAAGAGCCTTCACTCCAGAAACCTTGAGGCTCTCGGTAATATCTTCTAGAGGCTTCTGGACCTCCCTGATAGCTTTATTATCAATTGGCAAAGCATATCTCAGTAAAGCTTCTGGATCCTTGATCGGAGGCCCAGATATCAGCACTGCTAAATCCGGCATTGCCGGAGTAACTGCATTGGCATAACTGGGGAAGCCTAATGATGGCACCCCAGTTATCAATCCAATTGCCAACGCTACAGATAACGCACATTCCTTTATCCCAGAAAACCTATCATTCTGCCCATAAACAAAGACAAAAATTCCATTAATGTTAATAAAGAACACTCTTCTACTTCAAAGTATTTCAAACAATGCTGACAAACCTATTACCAGCATAACATCCATATCAATTTGCATTCACATCGTATTAGGGTTGACATCATTATCGAAATTCAGTTCGAAGAACAGAGTAATTCGCATTACGCAGGCAATTAAGAATCAAGGCTATAAATATAATGAAGCAGAAGTAAACATGAAGGATCGTGCAATTCGTTAATATACGCACCTGTTTTTCGGTAAATTGAGATCCGTTAGGGCCTTGTGAGGAACAAAGTGGTCTGAATCGGCGAATGGAAGCACTGGTGGGAGAATGTGATAGACGAATGTACTTGAGGGATCGATTAGGGTTGTAGAATAAAGATGATCTGGAAGTGGTGTAAAGAGAAGAACAAGAGAAAATGGAAGCCATTTTTGAAAGAAGAAAATGGCAGATAGGAGGGGGACTGGTTAGGGTTTTGACTATGAACGGAGAGATAAGGTTATGGATGGATTGGAGGAGACATGGATGGATTGAGGTAAGCCTCAGGGTATGGATAAGATCAGAAGAGGATCATGTTTTCTTTCCATTTGGATCCCATGAAGGTAGGTCAATAAAAAGCCATGTTTTTTTTAGGCATGCCAAATTGCCAATAATTTCCCACCAATAAATATAATCATTTATTTTCTATGCAGTTTTTCACGATACATACAAATACAAATAATAATAATATCTTTTGGTCGTGCTTCATAGTCTAAATTTATTATTAAAGGCAGATTTGTATTTTTTTTTTAACAAAAAAACAAATATAGTAAATGTACTTTTGTAAATAACAAAAAAAAATACAACTATTACTTATTAATCGTCGTTCAAGACATCATATATTTCATATAGCAAGTAAGCATTAACATACTTTTGTTACCATCCAACTAAACATCATTATACATATTTTTGTTCCGGATAACTGACAAAAGTTAATTAACTTTTATTATTACACCCAACAATATATTTAGATTTTATTGGTATACTCTTTGATCTATAACATACAATGAACAACTTAGAAGATTTTTAGTTTATGGATTTAAAAATGTGGAGGATTTCAAATCCTTCAACATATAGGTTATCGTTATTTTTTATTCCCAATAAAGCTTAATAAAGCATTTTTAATCATAGACAACATAATATTTGGTTTTATATTTGAAACAAAACAATAGACATTCAATATTTACACATTACATAAACTTATTTTCTTACAAATAACATATATGAATCTAAATTAATTAACTCATAAATAGAAATATATTTTACGTGAGTACCATAAGGTATTATATCAAAATTTTGACATATATATAAATTACTTATGGTCACATTTTTTATTCTCGTACCAATTTCCAAAAGTTTTTGATTTTATAATAATCATATATCTTTAACAAAAATGCAATTTATGGTTTAAAATACAAATCACTTCATACAAGTATTGAGTTAATTGCATGAATAAACCAAAACGCCTCATCTTCTTTGTATACATCTCATAAAACCCTTTATGATATATTAATTTATCAAATCTAATTTCAAAAAGGCAAAAGATGAGCAAACAGAGACCGAAAGAGTAAATAAAGACCTTACACAAAGGATGGAGAATTATGGTCGATGATGGTGATAAATCAACCAAATTGCTTTTTAATAAGGGGAGAAATGAATATTTTTCTAAATAATGTGGGTTTAAAACTTTAAGTATGTAACATCCCAAAATGGGCCTAGTTGTACTATGTGGTTATAAAATTGTAACTTTGTAAATTAAATAAGAAATGGTAAATTAAATAAGAAATGGTAAATTAAAGAATGAATAGGTGTTATGATGTTAAAGAAACGTTGGTGAAAAAATGAATAATAGTTATTGATTATTAAAAGGTTTGAAATAAGGATTCCAAATATATCCTCGTTGAAATTTATGGATAGCGTATGGATGAGTTGTAAGTTGAAAAGGGAGCGAGATACCCGTCAAAAAAGGGCCACCACCAAAAGAGGCGGCAGCCCCTTTTCCTTCTTAATGTTGTTTCCTTCTTTTCATTCTTATCTTTTCTTTCTTTTCTACCTTTTCTTTCTTTCTCCAAGAATTAACACACACGCATACACCTCAACATATTATGATCCTTTAAGTGTTGATTTGGAGATTTGAAAGAGGAAGATTAACATCTACCATTTGAGAAGCAAGTAAGTATTATTATTTTGATGTTTAAGAGATTAATGGGTCAAATGAGTTCTTGGTATAATCTATAGATTTTGAAGTTGTAATTGAAGATTTGATGTTTATAAAGTG
>JAUEJL010146009.1:0-19100 GCA_032274825.1 Drosophyllum lusitanicum | reverse complement strand
CCCCCCCCCCCCCCCCCCCCCCCCCCCCCCCCCCCCCCCCCCCCCCCCCCCCCCCCCCCCCCCCCCCCCATCTGGGCCTTAAAGATGAGAGAAATTGACTTGCAGGTAAAAATTTCCTCGTAGAGTTTTTTATTTGAAATCTTTGTTTTCATGGGTTCTATTAGTTCCATTATGAGTGTTGCAAGACCACTACTTGAAGAAAAGTGAAAGTAAAAAGTGACCTTTATATTTTGTTCTCTCTTTTCACTGCCTAGTCGTCACATAATTTAGGCCAGACTTTACGTAGCTGAATGGATATGCTAGACTGCTCATTGGTACATGAACGTTAAGTGAGATCACTAAAGACAGTTACTACGGATTCGTAGCCAAATGTACGTATGGAGCAACTGCGGATGGGGTGGTGTATGAACCTAATTAACTACAAGACTTCAATTACTTTATTTAATCTAGAGTAGAACCTTGACGCTACAACATTGTAGAAGTAAAGACTCTAGTTCTCCTGATTTCGATTCCCTAATGGATGCAATCACAACATCACATAATTGGTAGTTAAATTCAGTATTTTATAACTTGGGTTTTCTCACATGATATAATGTAATAGAGATAGATCTATACTGACACAATTCAGTGTATGAAGTTTCACTACTGTAAGTAGCTCGTTGTTGGAATTTGGAAACTATTCATAAAATTACTTTTATTTGTAAGAAATGGTAAGGAGCACTTACGTGGGATATAACAATATAAAATGTATTTTCAGCTACTAACATTATGAACTCCTATTTTGACTAGTGATTGGATTTGCTCTCTTTTTGGCAGGACTATTTAGCATCACATGCAACTACTGACCTGGCCTACGGTGTGATAATAGAGCACACACTTGCAGAGAGAGAGCGAAGGTTTTCAACTTGTATTTGTTGATTATCATAAACTTCTATTATAGTTCCAATGCTTGACATATGCATATATTTTTCTTAGGGGAGGGTTCCAATAAGAGCTGGATATTTCCTAAGAACTATTCCTGACCACTCATTTCATATGCATAAATGTTATGTGGATGCAATGAATTTGAAGATGCATATGGATCCAAGTGCATTTGAAATGAGCGATCAGGAAAAGTTTTTATAGTTCTTATCAAATATGTAATTTGATCATGATTCTATTTTTACATTATTATTTCCATTCTGACAGCCTGAACATTGCATGAAGTGTTATCCACCATTTTCCCTTTTAGGTCTTGGCTCTAATACGGTGATAATAGCATTTAACTTACACTTACCAAGGAATTAACGTTTGGTATGCTAAGAACAACAGAGAGCCTGTGAGTCCAGATTAATAAAATTGTGATAATTAGTATTAACCTTTGGTATGCTAAGAACAAAGACAGCCTGTGAGCCCAAATCAATAAAAATTGTGATGATTAGTACAACTATATAATATGCTCTTATCTTCTAAGTTTGATAAATACATCTATAAGCATAAATACTTGTCTTATTTTTCATTTTGACGAAACTATGCATTGAGAGTATCTATAATATGTTCTACAAAACTTCCTCTCTTTGCTTGATTCGTCTTATGACCTGCCAAAAGTAATTAACATCGATAGCTTTATCATATTGCTATAAGAAGGATGAATTAGTCTTATCATCATCATTATTCACCTAGATGCCCTGTAGGCAATAAACCTTGTTCATGGTAGAGTTGTAGACTTGTCAAAAGCATGTCGAGAGGAACTTTTACAGTCACCTTTTCCTCTGATATATCTTTTTTTTTGTAACAGCCCCGCAGTGGTTTCAAGGTGCGTGGCGCTTTTGAAGCGTTATCTCCTGCGGTACGTGTTGTTTCTTAAAGCAACTTATTTCTGTATGCTAAGCATGATTACTACAATTATACCCAATCCCACCTAGGCAGGGAGATGAGATGTAGACAGTCCTACACTCCTTCCTTAAATACTATGTTAAGAATGATTATATTCATTAAATGAGATAGTGACCAAAGGTGAGTCTTGTTCTATATGTTTTTTTGCTTAAAATGCAGGTTGATTAGATTTTATTATAGTATGTCCATGTTTTAGAGCTGGAATGATGTCTACGGCTCTACGCAAATGATCTAAGGATAATGTTAGTGCAGCCTGTATGTTAGTATCTTGATGTTCTGGCTGCCCTTATTGGAAGTTTACTTTAAAGAAACACTAATCTCTAGAAGCAAATAGTATGAGTACGATGAGGTGATCTCCTTTCACTCTTAGCATGTACACCCAATGAAAATGCTAAGAGCAAACTGGCATGGCAAATAAAGTGATAGCGGGTCATTTTTGAATCCATTGTGATAGTGAGCTGCATTAATAGGCAATTGTTTCTGTTTGTGTTAACAAATGGTAGAAGCTTATAGCTGAATTACGTACTTCCAGTTTGCTACTTGTAGCACTCGAGTATCGTACTTGACTATCGTGGTGATGGAGCAGGTCTTTGGTTTGCTGATTGTAGTTGGATTATGTATGTTCTGTTAACAATAGGCAGTGCTGTTAAATTTAAGTATCCGTTAGCAAACAAATGAAACCTGTCAAACGAGATCTGTGTAAATCTTGATGAAGTTGACTCTAGTTAACGTTTGAATTTCTAGACATGTCAAAATGCTTGCTGCGTTTATTACAATGGCAATGGTGTCATGTTCCTTATTAGCTGCATAAATATGGTCATTCTATAGCTACTGAGTCGATCCTATGAATATAATAATAATGAACTGCTTGACATTACTTGAGCAATAAGAATGCTTTTGCTTTTGAGATTTCATTATCATATAATTCACTGATGGCTTGTCATATACAGTTTTTTGTACAGTCAAGAAACTTTTGTTACAGGCATATCTTTTAGTGAAGACTGATATAGTATCTCCTATATGTTTCAGATATAAACCAAGTGAGGAGACCCTGCTAGAAATTGATCGGTTTTGTTTAAATATAATCACGGAGTGTGATATTAGCCCCAACAGAAGATTAACATCTCGATCTTTAAGTCCACAAACCGGTGGTTCCTCAACTGCTTTAAATGGGTCAACTTTACCTGTTGCAAGTTTCGCTTCAGGAGGACTTGTGAAGTCACTAAACTATATTCGTTCTCTAGTGGCTCAACATGTTCCAAAGAGGTCATTTCAACCTGCAGCTTTTGCTGGAGCTACTTCTGCATCCAGACAATCGCTTCCATCATTATCATCACTAATGAGCAAATCTTTTAATTCCCAAATTAGCCCCGGAAATGGTATAGAAGTTTCTGAGATTAAAGAAGGTTCAACTGTCTCTGTCTTGGACTCGCCAATTGCTGAAGTTGTTGATGTTGTTGAAGGTGATGAATTTATAGCCAGTGATGTGTTCAAATGGCGATGGCATGGGGATTTACAATCATCCTTACTATCTTCTGATAGGTATTTACATATTTCGCATGCAATTCTTTCTTTGCTTTCAGTCATGAAACGGTTTTCCATCTTTTGATGCTTCTTGTAATAGTTGGAAGTCATCTGTGCAGTGATCGTCCTTTGAATCATAAAGACATGAGTAAGCACAATTTCCTTGAAGTAGGTGCTGCTGCCCTTCTTTTAGGGGACACTGAAGCTAAAACGAAAGGGGAATTCTGGAGAAATTTTGGGGAAATTGACATGCCTTACCTTGATCAACTGCTACAGCCTTCATTGCTCACTACTGTAACCAATTCTGCATCTGCTCGTGCTCACTTGAGAGCGATAACCGCTTCTAAACGTTCCAAAACAGACCCTCATCAGATTTGGTATGTTGAAATTTTGGTTGTTATTCTTCTATGATGCTATAATGTCATCAATGTAGCCAATTTCTTCATATTTAGTCCTATACAAATACTTGGTTTTCAGGGAAGATTCACCTATGACGACTTTCCGTCCTCGTCCTCGGCCACTTTTTCAATATCGACACTACAGGTACGTTGTCGTGTTATACTTATTTTTCCATACATGTAAGGTCCGGCATATCTGATTTTGACCTTAGAGGTGCCACTTTTGACCCTTTCCCTTAAAAGGGGTTGATCATGGTTATGTTTATATCTCTAACTAGCTTAACACCCCGTGTATAAACACGGGGATGGTTAAAGTAAAATTTAAATGTTTATGGTCTTAAAAAAAGGGGTAAATCTATTAGAAATCAGAAATTCATACATAACAATCAAATTATTTGTAGAATCTCTTTATAATCAAATTTAAATTTTTTTAACTTAATGCAATTGGTATACGTGTTTACATAAATAACCACGAAAATAGGTAGATTTATCTGCTAAATGATTTGAATAAATGTTTTTGTCAAGACATTTAAGTGTTAACAAACTAAATCTGTAAATCATCCAAAAAATGACATTTGAGGAAACAACTCATTTGTAAGCCATTTGAGAAAATAAAGAGGATGATTTGTTAAAAAATTCTAAAAATAAAAATAATGACATCACAACTCCTTTTCTTTTAATAGAGATTAGAGATTAGAGATTAGAGATTAGAGATGGGTCAAACGGGTATATTCAAAAGTTAGCTAAAAAGGAAATAGGTCTGTTGGGTCGAACAAGTTAAAAGTGGCACAAAATGAAAAACCTTTTAAATCATTTTATTTAAAAACTATATTATACTTAGAATAATAGTATCTATGTAATGATAGTTGATACTCTAATTATTTTTTTAAATTACTTTTCGAACTTTTGGACAAAAAGTGTTCCGCTGACCTGTACCAAAAACTATCCATCTTGCATTGAACTCATACCCATCCTTCCCACTTTCCACCTCTAGCGACTAACCTTGTGCCCTAGCATATTTTGGTCATGCTAGATTTTTAGGCTCTCTCTATCTAATGTGCCATACTGTGGCTTCTACTGAATTGCCCGCATGAGGTAACTATGACCAAATCATGAGTACAATGTAATTGAAACTTGAAAGTTCTCATATTATAATCACTAGGCGTCCTTGTTCTTTTTACCATCAAGACACTAGCATCCCATTTTTTTCAGGCCATTTTATCGTTTAATTGTTTTATATACTTCCAGGTCAGATCGTTCTGGTAACTTACTTTCTAACACCGGTTGAACAAAAAATAAAATTGCAACAGTGTTTTCAAATGTCATGTATTTATATTTCTGTATAGATACAGTATATTAGTTTTGCCAAATATGGTTTAATAAACTTGCTCTCTCACTGTGTTTGTATTGTCAGCGAACAACAACCCTTGAAATTAAATGATGTTGAGGTGGAAGAAGTTATAGCTGCAGTTTGCTCAGAAAAACCTTCCCCAATTGCTAATACAATGACAATCTCATCTAAACTAAGTAGCAGCAGTGGGAAGCCGTCAATGGATGTGGCTGTGAGCGTTCTAATCAAACTTGTAATTGACATGTATGTCCCCATTAAATAAGTTTTTGTTCAGTGAATTCACTAGTTTCATATTCATGATTACCAGTTATCTCCGTTATAAAATTAGGTGCTTTACGAAGCTCAAGGTATTTGACAAATTATGATTTGATTATTACTTGGCTGCTTGGTTATTGTTTAATAGTTTATAAGAATCATTTATGATGGTGTGTATGAAATTGTTGCATTATGACGACTATTGATGTTTTATAAATTCTATAATTACACTTTTATTTTCTAGGTATGTGTTGGACTCCGGAGTTGCTGCTCCGCTCATGCTATCTATGCTTGAGGTTCTGCTACCTTTACATGTTTGTTTGATATCTTTTATGTTAGATACACCGTGTAATTACTTTTTCAACGTTACACATTCAGGCTATGCTTAGTTCTTCACAATTGACCTCAAAAGTTCGTGCCTTTGACTTAATTCTGAACCTTGGGGTTCATGGCCATTTATTGGAGCCACTTTTAGCTGATGATGCTTCTTCCATTGAGGAAGAATACACTCAAGAACCATACCTGGACAAAAAACTGTCAATCCAGGGTACAAGAAAGCCAGATTACCTTAAAGCCCAAAGTTTATCAGCAATAAATAACTTTGAATCATGGATATTGTGCATTTTGTACGAAGTCCTTCTTCTTCTTGTGCAGGTAACATTCTAAATCTTTTAGTATCATATGTTTATACATAATATTTATCAAAACAATGTATAACTTGCAGGCAGAAGAAAAGGAAGAATCTGTGTGGGCTTCTGCCCTCAGCTGCTTACTGTATTTTGTTTGTGATAGAGGCAAAATCCGTAGAACCAGATTAAAAGGTCTTGACATAAGAGTGAGTTCTTTGGTCTTAACTGTTCCATTCTTTATACCTGCAAGAAAACATATTCTTTACTACAAGGTTGAACAGAGATATAAATGCTTGGTCTCAGGAACATTTATATATACAAATAGTATTTCTCTGCACCTCGTGAAAAAACTCACAGTATATATCTGAGATTCACATATTAATTTTATTTTAGAATTTTATAGCTTTGACTTTAAACTGGTTGTGTCTAGAAGGATTTCCTTTTGTATATTTATGAACTAGTTGTAACTTTCCCGCGCGTTGCCGTGGAGTTTTTAGTATGAACAAAATATAGAAACTAACATCCAAACATAAATATATTTAAAATAAAATGTGAAAAATTTGAACATTTACGATGTATAGAATTAAATCAATTCAGACTATTCTATACTTAGTCAAATATACTTTTCTCTTTAAGTTGTGAAAATATTAAACATTTAGGTTGTTTAGATTTAAATCGATTTTCAAAATTTATTTTTCATATTATGTTCAAACGTATTTCTCTATAGTTTTGATGTATTATGTTTGGTGTAAATCTAAATATATATTTGTAACCAACTCACTTTTAGGCACATTTTAATATTAAATAGTAACATAATGATAGGTATCGACGGAATGTATTTTTTTAGTATTGGATATCGAAAAATATATTTTCTTAAATAAACGTCGTACTACGCTCAAATATATATCGAAGTGTAGATAAAAATTAGATGGTCACGTATATGTATTCATATTTACATTATACATTATGTGTTAAAACTTGAAAGTTATAAAAGAAATACCAAAAACATTTAAAATTAAATACCTGGATAAAATAATATAAATTTAAAAGCCAATAATAATATTCTTAAAGTCTTAAATTTTCTCCGCCTGCAATGAAAAAAAAAGAAGAAAGAAAAAGGAAGAAAAAGGACAGGAAAGATTTGAACCTTGAACCTCCAGCCACCCTACACCTTTTTTCTCCTTGTTTTGCCACTCTGCTAGAAACATTTAGCTGTAAAACTACAGCATAAATTATATATAACAATTATCAGGAAAGTTTCTGTTCATGACTTCCTGATAATTGTTATTATATATAATTTGCAAATTATTTTTGCTGAAATGACATGAGCTTATCTTTTGCATGCTAAATTTTTTATCCATGGAGTGTGCTAATTTCTACCATTTGCAGGTTATTAAAGTTCTTATACAAATTAGCAGGAGAAACTCGTGGGCAGAGTTGGTTCATTGCAAGTTAATAAACATGTTAACAAACATGTTTTATGAAGTACCTGAGGGCTCTACCACATCTATGCCAACTTTTCTTGTAGATCAGGTTGATCTGATTGGTGGGATTGAGTTTGTGTTCATTGAGGTAATTTATGGAGATAAACATGAAAATTCAACAGTGTTGCTTGATCGTGTTTTAGTGTATGCTAAACTCTTATAGAATTTAGAGCTGATGGTTTTCGTTTGCATGTACAGCTAGTGATCTCAAACTCTAGAGAAGGGCGGAGAAATCTGTATCTGGTGCTTTTCGACTATGTTGTGCATGAAATAAATGAAAGTTGCATAGCTAGTGGAATTTCCGAGTATAGCAATGACGAGATTCAACCAATAGCTTCTTTGCTCACCCTTGCGGATGCACCAGAAGCTTTACATATTTCTGTCAAACTAGGCATAGAAGGCATCGGGGATATCTTAAAAAGGTCGATTTCGGCTGCATTACCTCGATACTCCAACAGTGAAAGACTCAATATGGTAGTAATAAACATTTCTGTTTTCATTCAGTAGTTCTTAGTAAAAGATGGCAAATTGGATGGGTTCGATAACTGGTCAAAAAGGGTTCAGGTCGACGTTGAACTCCTTTTCCCCTCAGTAACGTTAAATTCTTTATAAAAATAACTAATGTGTCAAATATGATTACCAAAACTGTAGTATCTCAATGATAATTTAATTTTTTTTGAATAAAAGGATTTAGGTGGGTTTGTGCATTAAAATATGCTTTGGGCGACATTCAGCCGATTTGACCTGTTCCCTTTCAAGCCAACTTTATTGTATTTACCCATGTGAGTGTAACGGGAATTGACCCAATCAGAAGTAAATAAGATCAAACTTTCTACCTCTAGTTCTCTTGTTTATGATTCGGTGGTTCATTTGGTAAAATGTGCCAATTTAAAGATTTGTCTTTTTGATTCATTGTGTATGTTTATGTTCTTTTCCAGCTCTTGGAGAAGATCATGGAGAGGTTTGATGCACTTTTAAGATCATTGACTCACTTGGACAAAGAATTCAGTCATATGACAGAACTAACAAAATCCTACAAGTATCTACAGAGCTTTGAAGATGGAGTTCTACGGAACAGTTATAGTTTAAAGGTGAAACTTGCTTGGGCCACTTTGCATTCACTTCTTCATTCAGAACGAGCTGCCATTCGTGAAAACGGTTATGTGTGGCTGGGTGATTTGCTTATAGCGGAAATAAACAATGACGGGGATTCCATATGGTCAAACATAAAGAATTTGCAGAAGAGAATTACACTTGCTTCTGTTAAAGATTATTATCCCGACTTAGATATTCCCCTGCCCATATGGCTTATGTGTGGGCTTCTGAAATCTAAAAATAATCTTATAAGATGGGGTTTTCTTTTTGTTCTTGAGAGGCTTCTCATGCGCTGCAAATTTTTATTAGATGAGAATGAATTACAGCATTCGGCTAGCAATGACGTTCATGGGAAGACCCGTCTTGATAAGGCAAATGCTGTAATAGACATTATGAGCAGTGCATTATCCTTAGTGGCTCAGATAAACGTGACAGATCGCATGAATATTCTGAAGGTAGATTTTTCTATGATACTCTTGCATTTCTCTTTCCCATTAATTGCTTTTATCTAAGGTCGACAAATTGGTCGAGCCATGTAACAGGTCAAACAGTTTTGGATCAAACAAGTTACTTTTTATGTGTGTGCAAACTGCAAACAGGTCGGTGTTGGGCACCCACTAACACATTTTTGTTATTATTATTATTATTTTTATATTTGTAAACAACCAATGTAGTAAATAAGATTATAAAAACTATCTTATAAAGTAACTGTTTCTTTATGTTTGAAAATTAAATAAGGGATTAGTGAGGTTTGAAGCATTGAAAACACTATGATTTTCAACCTGTTTGATCACCGGTACAACCCTTCTGCTTTAGTTTGGTTTTAAGATTATCGGTTGGAGATATAATACAGCCCAAACTGATCCATTTTTAGGCAAATGGGTTGAAATAGACGCCTCTAGTTTTATCTTATTATGTTATTGCCCTTGTTGATTTTGACTCTTTATTTCTTGTGTTGTGTATAGATGTGTGACATTCTATTTTCTCAATTGTGCTTGAAAGTTATTCCTGGTAATAAATGCTCATCTGGGGACACATTGCGTAGTTCCAAGAGTTTCAATTACTCTGTGTGGAATAATAGGAAGACAAGTGTGAGGGAAGATCTTCCTGTAAGAGAAAATTTTTGCTGGGAACCAGTTGAAAATTGCAAGGGCGGATTTGGGAACACAAGCAGTTCTACCAGCGACACAGCATCAATGGCAGCATTGCTTCTTCAAGGTCAAGCCATTGTTCCTATGCAATTGGTTGCACGTGTGCCTGCAGACTTGTTTTACTGGCCGTTGATTCAACTAGCGGCGGCAGCTACAGACAACATTGCACTTGGTGTTTCTGTTGGTAGTAAAGGTGGGGGGAACCTACCTGGTGCCACATCAGATATCCGATCCACACTTCTCCTATTGCTAATCGGTAAATGCACTGCTGATCCCAATGCTTTCGAAGAGGTTGGTGGAGAAGAGTTCTTCAGGTAAATCTGAAGCTTATTAGAGATGGCAAAGTGAACAGATTGGTTAAATGGTCAATTTTTGGTACGACTTGAGAAATGGATCGAGTCAGGCTGACCAAACGGTTTTTTACAACTTTTTTAAAAAAATAATGTGTGTCAAAATGATAACAAGCTGTTTCACCTTGTTATTTTACTTATTTCTTTATTTAATTTAAAGCGTTTAGAAATTAGGATGGTTAAAAGTACCTTTGGGTGACATTTGATCTCTTTGATCCATTTCCTTTTAAGCTATTTATTAAAGTCTACCTGTTTGACCTCTTAGAGAAAATATGATATGTTCATATAAATATATGGGCCCATATCGCCACGTCTAAGCTTTGTGATCATCATGAAGTTTCCGCTTTTCTCTGCAAATCATAGCAGATTAATTGGTGTTAGGGTATTTGGCAGGGAGCTACTAGATGATACCGACTCCAGGGTGGCTTATTTCTCGTCAACATTTCTTTTGAAGGTTAAATATGTTTTTCTTCATTTATTTGTGTGTGGATAAACACTATAGCAATGTTACTGATTCTAAAGTTAAATATTGTAGAGGATGATGACTGAAGAAGCGGATAACTACCAACGTGGACTTTCTTCTCTTGTTTCCAGAGCTCAGCAGGTGCGCCCATATATTGTAGTTTAGTTAAGGAAGTTGTTATAATTAAGAAAGAAATGCAACTATGCAAATGTATTTTAGATAGGTTAATAAGTAATTTAAGGTCCTAGTTTTAAGGGAAAAAGAATTTCATACACAAAGAGATAGGCACACGGACAATGTAACACGAGCCCATTCTTCTATCAATATACCTCTATTCTCACATGAATATAACATATATTTATACGGTTGTTTATGGGTTTTGCAGAGCAACAATGAAAAATTATTGGAGAATCCTTACCTTCAAATGCGTGGCCTACTCCAGTTATCAAGTGAAGGACTATGGAATTAAGCTTGCACTAATATTCTGACCCTTTTGAGAGACTACTTTTTTTGTGTGACTCAAAGCCGAGTAAAACGTTGAAATCACAAGGTCAATGATGCCTATTAGTTCAGTCCAAAGACTCGGAAGCATTATCTAGACAGGAACACACTCACTGACTACATGCTAAATTGAGTTAATTCAATGATTTTCTGCTCGAATGTTGGTTGAGATCACTCCCATGTTTCTATCCTTATTCTTGTTGCTTGCTTTGGTTTCTTGATGTGGAAACTTCTGCCAAGACCTTGATCCTGAGATGAAATTTTGGGAGTGGTGTGTGTTGTAGAAATAAATAAGCAGAATGGAAGACTTCCAGTATACATTTGCCAGCTTGTACACGTTAATTTCAATTATCAGATAAGGTACCTTCTTCAGGTATTCTCTCCCTCCCTCTCTCTCACACACCCACACACACACAAAATTGGGTTTTATTTATTAGTTTATGCCGCCTATGAGCTTACTTTGTTTAGTTTTCTGTGCGCGTTTTCATAGTTTGAAAATGAAATTCATTCTTAATTTCTAAGTACAGTTTGAAGTAACAGATGTGCTCTTTATGACCAGATATAATGTTTTACAAGAAGTTCCACCCATTAAATACTAACACAAAAAGACGATAAATCAATAAAAGAAAATTCATCAAGAATTTGATCTATGGGTTTTGATAATTATTAGATCAAAATGATATATAAGGTTGGATTGTATAGATTTTTGTCATGTACATTACTGATTACCCCTTCCTTTTTTTTGTTTATTAAAAAGTATGCAGCACACCTCAAACATGTAAGATACCAACACTACCCCATGATATAAATTACAAAAAATTAAAAAATTCCCATGACTAGACAGCTTCGTATATTGATATTTAGTTGAAAGAATATCTGCTAACGACGATTCTTTCCCCTTTGCATGAGATAGTTGATGAAGACATGCCCTGTTCAGTCAAGGATTTGTGTTTATTCCTGTACCAGACTTAAGAGTAGAGAGTTGAGTTTTCTATTGAGGTTTGGCCTGTTTGAACGTTGTTAATTCAAGAATAATGATCAGACCAGCCGTCGTAAGATGTCTCTGGATGCTGCCTGCAATCAGAGTGTATAGACATGGGTGTTGGGAAATCGTAGGTTGTACAAGCAGGCAGAAGTAAAATTGTTAAAGGGGGTTTGTTTGGGTGTTGGCGTGGTACATATCTTGTTATTTATGTGACCTTTAGATGTGTAAATGTATGCCTTTTTGCCATTTGTTATTTAGTTCATTCTCCCTCCACATTTTTGTAACATGGTTGATTGGTTGTTGCCAGTATTTAACTCTTCAAATGTATATACAATATGTTTTGTTATGATTGTTTTAAATCGCTTTTAAATCTTATTTCCAATAGAATTACATTCGTCATTGCAAATTCATTGTATCATTGAACAGAAAAGGTTGACCTACTTCTCTCTCTCTCACCGACCCTCTTTTCTATTTTTAGGTACCATCTCAATAATAACCTTGACCTATTTATCAATTAGTTAATCTCAGTTAAAACTTCACAAATGGATTAACGAGTCCATATGAAAAGTTAAGTCAAAGACCATCCTATATATATATAAAACTGGACTAATCAAAATCTGACGCAGGAGTTTAAAAATTCACGTCAATTACTTGATATAAAATATTTAAGTCAAATATCATTCAAAGACGCATCCATCATATGTTGTTTTGCCTCTGGCGTGTAGCTAAGCTGGCAAGGATGAAAACAAAGTTACAGTCTTAATAAACAAGAGGTCTGGAGTTTGATATATAGGGTCAACACCCTCCGTTGCCTTGTTGCTTAGTGATTAATGTTGGGCTTGGGACAGTTTGACATGGGACAGTTGGATGTCCGAAACTACACCCTTGTTACTTTCTTAATGATCATCATAGCCCGTTTTGCCACAGTTAAATATGGGATGCGATTTGTTATGGAATTTGTAAAGTATTGAGCAGTTTTACCATGTTCAACACACCGTAACATACTAAAAACATGGCTTTACCTTCAGACTAGTATCAAGGCCGGGCTCTACAATTGTATCACCAATAACTCAATTCCAAGAATATATAATTTTAAGTTAATATCTAACAGATAAACATCCCATCAGAGTTTACATGCTCATCACATAATCGCAACAGTGCCTTTCCTAGTGATAAACAGCACCACACTCCGATTTGAATACAAAATGCTCAGCAGATTTAGCCAAACCATACGGGGTAGAAACTACATAGCAAAACTAGATCACATACTGTTTGGTTTTTGACATTTTTTCATACCGAATTGAAAACAACACTTGGCAGATTTAGCCAAACCATACGGGGTAGAAACTACATAGCAAAACTATATCACATACTGTTTGGTTTTTGATATTTGTTCATACTTCACAAGACTGGAATACAAGAAATCTAGGTTAATTTTTAAAATGTGCTGGAAAAATATAGTGAAAGGGTCAAGTGTATTAGTTTATGTGCATTGCTTGTAGACGATACTTCTCCAAATCAGCATCCAGGTCTTCAGCTGATAACTTTTGTGGAGGACCATGAGCTTTCCCAGATCCACGATGCCAGTTACTACCACCATGCTCTTGCCCTCTTCCAACAACTCTACCTCGGGTGCTGTCCAATCACAAAGTTGATCAGAGCTATAGAATGTGTCGAGAAACACAAGTACCCAAAAAGAAAAGGTCAGCGACCACCATTCTACTTAGGAATCGGACTATTGACCCATGTACTTATGAAAGGGTCGTTTTTGAACATGTTTTGGCACTAAAGGATCAAATGGGTGAAGTAAAAAGTACTAGCTAAAAAGGAAACAACTTAATTGGGTTGATGGTTGGAAAATGGCCTCAATGCATTTATAATGCTTAAAACCTCCTAAATCATTTTATTCAGAAAAATAGATTATCAGTGAAACAACAATATTAACCTTAACTTTCTTAGATCAACAACCAAAGGGCCTTTGGCCTAGTGGTATTAAGGAGTGTTAAGGTGTTCCTTCCTCTATGAGGCTGAGGGTTCAAGTCCCGTCGTGGACATAGGTGTAGATTAGGGGTGTGTGTGTGTGTGTTTGCCGTTAAAAAAACAACACAAGTTAAGTTGATAAATAAATTTATATGCATCACATTTGGACTAAATACCAGACAAACCATTGATAGTGAGGTTATGGTACAAAATAAAACTACACATCGGACTTTCACTTTCCCGTTTCTCATCAGATGAAAACAAGCTGGCAAGCATGATGCATGATATTATTGTAGTACATAGACATGTTACCGATGCAACAACTTGTTTGGAGGATAGAATTTGAACCTTTTAAAAGCATTGACGGGATTATTTCCCAAAATGCCCTTTTGCATTGTTGGAATGGGAACAGGGGTAACGATGTTTACTCCAACCAATTCAATACTCATAGGTTTGCCATCAAGCTGTACATGGTTATATCTCTTCATTGCTGCAAAAGCATCTGACTGGCGCATATACACGACCTCTGCAGTTCCCTGTCAGAAAAGAACTCTTTAAAAAAATTTAAGACACTAGTAGATACAATCATATCGGCAAGATGTGAGAGTTTTGACCCATTTAGTGATGAACTGGTTCATTTGAGCTATGTTTTATCTCTCTAAAAAGTAAACGGATCAAATTGGCCGGTTTGGAATGCACCCAAAATGTAATTTAAAAGTATGGAAGCTCATAGTTATCCAAAAAAAAAACTTGGTAATAACTGAAATAAAATAACTTTTGTGTGTATAAAGAAAGCAAACAAAAAACGTATCAGGTAAATCTGACCTTCCTAAACAAACTTTAATATACCTTTGATCTTCCACTTCTATCATAATGAATCGAGTAACGTTTCAATTCACCAACATCTGAAAACAGCACCTGCAAGGGTCCAAATGAGCATGATGCTAAAGAAGTGTGCATTAAAAATGATTTTTAGGCCCACATTATGCTATTCCTTGAGTAAATAAACAATTGAAAATGATTGTTAGGCCCAAAAGATGTATGCCTAAAGAGAAGATAATGAGTAATGACACATGGCAAAATTGAAGGGGAGGATTTAGATAGAGAAAATGACTAAGCCATGGGCCAATCAATGAATGAATTAGACATGTTTAGGTTGACATATAAGGGACGTGTGTGTGTGTACTCATAGGTCATAAATAAATAATTAAAAATTACTTACCTCTTAACAACTTTTAACAAGATAGAATTGCCAATAACGGCAAAAGCATTAACTAAAACCCCATTAAAAACACATTAATTATCTGAGTTTATATATCTACGCACAATTATATACATGTCTATTGCAAACACATACAGCCATATAGGACACAAAGTCATATAGAAAACCTCGCATTCACACAGTTACAACTTATAAGTGAACGAAACAAATCATGTATTGTCATACTTTCAACCCTGCATTTTTCACAAAAATCTGCAGACATTTTCACACATGATTCACAACTTTCCTTATACAAAATTATAAACATGATTGGCTTTACTATGTTGGTATTGTTTTAGAGGGCACACATACTACAAAATAGCCTTAGTAGAATAAGTCTACAGACAGGAAAACAGCAATCATGAGACAAACCTCCTAGTTATCCCTTTAAATTAGTTGTATTCTTGGTGTTGAAATGCAAGTGGCTGAGAATGGGCTTTCAAGTTTTTTGTACTCATTTATATATTTAGAATTTACTAATGTTAAACTTAAACAACAGTCTAACCAACAGAAAAGCTAAAACCAAGTATTGAATAGTTCGATACTTCGATATAACAAATGTGAATGTACACGTATATGTGTATGCAAGTGTATGGCTTATTGTTCAAGTCTAAAGACATAACTGCTGAACATACATATTGAATTTCAAAAACCAATAACATGTGGAATAATAAATGTACACATCAAGTATGTACTACTGGATCTCATTGTGGATCATCAGGCAATCAGCACAATCAAAGAGTATCTACATCCTCGTATACTTTTCATTCGTTAATGTGATCTTCTGTTAATTTGCTTCCTGTCATATTTGTCTATTTATCAGGATATCAACTTAGCAAGTATTTTTTATTATTAGACCCAAAATACCCTCAAAGCTTGTTAAACAGTTTGAGTGATCCGTCTACTTGGTTTCAAATTAGGATGTTGTTGCACCCCTAATAAAAACAAAAGTCTACAACCAGACTTTAAAACAAGTCATTTGCAAATTGCAACAAATAACCGTTAACATTGTAGCAAACATAACCACATTCATAGATATGCATGATGCATCCCATACTTTAAGTTTTGACCAGAAAGAGTTTTCGGAATTTATAAAGTAAATCATGGTATGAAGATAGATTTATGTACATATCTAATTTGGAATTTGTATAAATTACCATGTACAGGTTGCTAATAAACATGAAAACTATTTCTTACATAGATGTTATTGGTATATACAGTCTTAAGTATTAATAACCATGCTATTTTGGGTTGAAGAAAACTGTTCTATTACATGACACATAACATCTGAACTACAAAAAAGTTAACTGCTCACAGATATATCCAAATAGAGTTACATACGTAAAAGCATATATCAGGAAATATCACATCTGTTTGTTTCCTAGCGTCTACTCTTCACTGTAATCACCTTGTACAACAAGCTAATACACAAACTCCATAGTTAGGATTATAAGATATAGAGCATCAGAGTTAAACAAACATTTTTTTACATGATGAGTAAAGAGTTTGACACAAAATGATAAAATAGGCAACAAACTCATAAAACAGAAAATTCAACCAATTATCTTTTATAGACAGGACTTAGTAATGACAGGACTTAGTAATGCCAGTGCTGTCATGAACAGCGCCAATCTGGTCACAGTCTCCATAATTAATAGGAGTAATGTTCTAAGTTGGGGGGAAGGGGAGGGGGAGGGGGAAACCCTGCAAATGTAAACCAATGTGCTATTGCTTAAAACAAAATCAAGCTTAGCTGTCTTTACGCAAAACACATTTAGATACATACCAATGCTATAAACTCTAACAACTGGAGTTAAAGAAAGGTGATGTAGCATCTACCAAAATAAGCATCTTTGATTTGTATTTAGTTGCATATATGTAAACAGTGATGAGTTGATGACCACTACAGGATCCAGCACATTCTCATTCCTATAATAACTCTTTTTCTTTCTTTAATCTCTTAAGACACCATTATTAGTATAACTCAAACTGACAATATCACCAAGTTTTCTGTGACCTGCTTCTAGAATTCAGCAATATCGTGATACAAGTACAAGTAAGCTCGAATCTGAATACAAAGGCACTTACACGTAAATATATAAGTGCTTAATTATGGTACAGTATTATAATTAGCTTTTCCAACCTAATCAACCGATTATATAAATATCTGTTTATTTATATTTGAACCCTAAAGTAGTAACAATTATTACAAAATATGGATCCAAACACCCCTATAAAATCTCAAACAGTCATAATAATTAGACAAAAAAGAAAATCGTTTCTTCAACAAAAATAACCACGACATACAACTGCAATATCTGTAGTTCTTTTTTTACCTTAATATCCTCGTTAGTAACTTCATAGTCCAGGTTCGAGATGTAAAGCTTTGTGCCCGCTTCAGAACTGGAGTCCCCTCCAACCAGCATTGTTTGCGCATGAAACGCCTGCCATCGAAACTGTTACCCTAGGCCATCTTCACATATTTAATCCTTAATAACACACGTGACCATAATCACTACCTTCTCACCAAACTTAAACACAGATACACACATGTATTATGTATACATATTGATACGTGCACTTCGCATTTCCATACACATAGATAAACACACAGAAATCTGACAAGCAAGGAGTTCTAGAAATCACAATAAAAAAGTAGAAATGCTGTTGATATGCACGGAAAAACACCCTAAAACAACACCTGCGGAAGGAAGTAAGGGTTGGTGCGGGTCGTAACCCGGTTGTGAAAACGTTTGGCGGGGCCGGGACCGGATTCCAAACCATGCCCGCGGCCATGGCCATAGCCATAGCCGCGGCCACCGCCCCTGAAGCTGGAGTGATTATCAGATCCAGCGGATTTCTTGTTGTTCCTGATGATATCATCGAGTGACATATCGAGACCTTCCGTCATTTTGTGCAAGAAACAGGGGTAAATTTGTGTGTGATGTTATCGTTAGGGTTTATGATGGGAGGGAAGGGTGAAATTTTGGGGGGAATTTGGAATGAGAGGGTTTAAGTTGGCAGATGAGGAGTGACACGTGAAGGTATACTATTGGTTTAACCTTTTTGACGCGGGGCTGCTGGTTTTTGGGTCCCGTACATCATTAAAATTGCTGTAGACGTCGGTTAACACTTAACAGTGGCATATTTGCCGGTGTTGTTGGGGCAGGACCAGCGAGTTATTTTCAGGGATCGGATAAATCTGATCACATTAATAGGGTACTTTTAGTTTTAATTTGTTAACCAAGCTAAATTACAGTTCGATTAACCGGATTCTGTTATTTCTGGTTTCGTTCCACTCGAATCGTATTAAATATACCTGAAATTTAATATTTGGTATTTTGGCACATGTACAAGTAAGTAATTGAATTTAAAACTTTATGCGTGAAAAAGGTCCTGATGATTTTTCCTTGTATTATCCATCTCATTTTCATAATACTTTTCACTAGTTCTACACTTTTACACGTCAAACCCTCGTATTGTGTTTCAGAGTTTTATTTTAAAGATGAAACAAGAAGATATTTAGGTGCTGTTTGTTTATTAAGAGGTTTTGTGTCTGAATCTGAATAACATGTCTGAACATTAAGAGGTGGACCAGATGTCTGAATGCTCATTCAGATTATGCTGTTTGTTTTTTAAGATGTCTGAATGCTTGTAATTATCTGCTTTATGACAATTTATATCTAGATGTTGTATTTTTTTAATAAATTTTAAATTTTTGATTATAAAATAAGATATTATAATAACAAATATCAAACCAAAATATATAGTAAATTAAAACCAAAATATCTACTACAA
>JAUEJL010145998.1:0-10562 GCA_032274825.1 Drosophyllum lusitanicum | reverse complement strand
GTTCCCTTTCAGGTAATGGCTGTGCATGGTTTTGTAAAATTAGTACGACCAATGGTGTTGATTTGATGTACAACCCTTAAGTCTTTGGCAAACCTGAAGTCGGTGAAGTTGGTACATGGTTAGGCTATTGGCCAATTGGAAACATGTTAGAAGTTGGAGATAAAGTAGACGTGTTTATTGCTGTGTTGAGTGGATTGGAGGTACATGAATGTGGTGTGCGCCTCGTTTACGCTGATGATGAAGCTGGTAAGGAAATCATGGAAAATAACATGGGATTTGATGGAGATTTGTCTGGATTTCAACTATGCACCGGAGCTTACTATCTTTGTCGCCGTGATTTTTACGAGTTAATGGAGGTTGGCAGATTGAATCCTGATTGGTTTAGGATTTTAGTTGGTGATACCATTGACTACACTGGTATGTCCCTCTTGCCAAGCTAATTGTTGGTGTTTGTAATTGAATCTATGCTGCGTATTAAAATAATTTCTCCTATTTCACCTTGTTACAGAGGTAAGAGGATGGAGAAAGACGGGTAGACCAAAACAGGTGTATCAATCATTTACAGAGTTGAAAACTGTTAGATGTATCATTGATGGTCCCGAATTGGTAGGTTTGCTCTGTAACCTTTATTTTATTTTATTGTGTTTTTTTTTTTGCATGAACTTGTTACATGAAGAAGATGAAGGGTCAAGATAACCATTTGTACTCTGCCTAAGCAGTTGATTTAAATTTCTGTCATAATAATTCTCATTGACCCCAACTGTTAGAAACTCAAGGAGCCAGGCTGTCATTATGTCTGATAAATACGATTATATATTTCCCAAATCTCCATTCCCTTGCATTTTTCTTTCGAATTTTTTTGTAAGTTTGGCAGACTTATTTATTTTATATCTACTTTTTAAATGTTTGCATGAGTTGAGATAAGTGAAAATACTAGCTAAAAGATTTTAATCTAGTTAAACCGTATAGTACTTGATATCAAAATTTGTTTTGATTAGTGTGTTTTTTATGAAAAACAAACAGGAGGACATTTACAAGATCGCAGAGATGTCGAAATCATCTCTTAGTGATAAATCTGTGGCGTCCACACCAAGTTTGCTTGAGAAGGAAATGAAATCTGTCACTAGTGATAAAACTGTGGCGTTCACATCAAGTTTGGTTGAAAAGGAAATGAAATCTGTCACTAGTGATAAAACTGTGACGTTCACATCAAGTTTGCTTGAGAAGGATATGAAATCTGTTGCAAGATCTGAGTTAATTGATGCTGAAATGGAGGTAACTGAGTATTAATTAAAGTAGATTGATAAATGAAAAAAGCTTAATATTTGGTTGTGCATAAAATTAATTGTTTCCCCTTAACTCAGGGAGTTTATGACATGGTGAATGAGTCTGACGACGAGATTCATGAACTCGTGACAGAGGAATATGATACAAGCCCACATGTAAGTATGGCTCTTTCCTCAAGTAAAAGGGACTAAGAAACCTTTAACTTTTTTTACTTGTATTATTGCTCTCAAATAATAACCCAAAAAACCTTGGAAACTTTCTTACAAATCTGGGTTTCACATTTTGTCTGTTTAGCAAAAGATTTAGTTAATGCGTGTTTGTTATATGGGTTTTTTGAGGCTTAGAATCAGATTTAGGATGGTCATTAAGCCAAAATGTGCGATCTTTTAGCCAGAGACGGAGGCTAAATGAGAGTTCAGAGAATAGGAGGCTTAAATGATAATAACAATACACATATGTCCTGTTTTATAATAATACCAAACTTTATCTGCCTAATTATAAGCTGTACACTATCCCTAATACTTATTATAATAGATGAAATTAAGAAGCAATGAACTTTCACTTTGACATATGTATTTTCTTCTTAAAATGCAAGAACTCATTTTGGGAACGATACACTCAAGTCTGATCATATGTTTTCTCATTTGTAGCTTCTCCCTCCATTTTGCTCATGTGTCATGACAGATACCTCTGTTTTTATCCTTCTACGGTTCTACCGAAAATGAGGAAAATTAGCAAATATGTAATATCGTCTTGTTATTATGCAGGAACAATATCATCAGAGTTACGACCCAGAGATGGTGGAAATGTCTAAAACCTTTGTTTCTGATAAGAAGACAGAGTCTGCGTCAAACCCACAAGAGGCATTAAAATCGGTGGTTACAGATAAAGTTAGTGGCCAAGCAATCAAGGTAATGCTGCCTTAAACTTATTAGATAATGTTGGTAATCAGATTACTTTGGATCGAAGATCACACCAAAATTCAGAATACTATAAGAGGAATCACACCACAAAAAGGAAGGACTTTCACTGTCATATTTCTTCTCAAAGGGGAATACGGATACAGTACTTCGAAAAGAAAAACATACCACACCTTATAAAGTAAACTGCAAAAACAGTAAAAAACTAATCTGCTAACCAACTAGACAATTAAAGAAATTAACTTTCAGACCCATGACCAAATCAAAGTTAACATCCACTAACTAATACTATAATTGCATGGAGCATAAACATCGCATATATAAGAAATTAATCCTCCATTTCTCTATCAGGAACATACAATATGATTGCGAACTTAGCTATCAATTTCAGATACAGTACCGTCTTCATTGACAATTATTGTACATTTCAGAAACTTGTGGTGGAAGTGAAATTTAGCAGCCAAAATAAGAAACGTAAGGCAATGAAGGCGTTATCTGCATTTGAGGGCATTCAATCCATTCATTTCAATTCAAAAGATGGAAGACTAACTATCATTGGTGACTTTGATCATCCTGGGGGATTGCTAATTTTGTTGAATCAGTTTGAGGAGGCAGAGCTCATAAGCTTTGGACCTGCAGAAGAACATGAAATAGAAGTCAAACCTGCAGAAGAACAAACGATAGAATATGCATACAAACCATTTTCGAAAACGACATCAGGCTGTTCGGTGTTGTAGTGTAACTTGGGGGTTTCTTCATTCTTGGTTGTTTGATTAAATTACAAGAATCAAGGGTGAGGACATCTTAGACACATCATACATTTTTATTCACATACTCATGTATGGGATGTACATGCACATAGCTTTAGATTTTGCGGATACTAGATGGAGAAAGATGTGACCCTCAGCAGGTAATGCTTAGATCATTACTTGTAATATGGGAGTGAAATTTAAGCAGCCAAACTAAGAACATAAGGCAATATTTTAGGTGTTATATGAGCTTGAGAGTATTCAATCATTCATCCATCTAAGTATCAAATGGAACCGAAACTCCTCTTATCCAAACATGAAGAAGGGACACTGATAAACGCAACGAAGTATATGTTCGAACGAAAGCTAGCTTTCGGTATTTAACCGGTACTCGATCGGACCTGAGTTTTGCGGTAAGAATGGTTACCGTATACATGGAATCGCCATACCTGCCATTGCTAAGTTTTCAAACTGACACAGCTTAAACTGTATAGCCATTTAGGGTTATTTCTCAGTTGTAAGTATGCATTTCCCTTTAAAATTATATAGTGAAAACTTGTCCGAAATCGTTTATTCTCATCTTTTCCGCCTTCTTAAATGATCTGTTCTAATTTCGGCATGGAGATCCGATTTTTGTAATCCAACAGGGATAATAGTTTCAGGAAGTGCTCCTAAACATGCTTCCAAACAAGCCAAGCATAAATCTATGCTTTGTATCTAGAAACTCCTTGTGAAATACTTTCTCTATATCCTAATCTTGGTCGGTAATAAGAGAAATATGTGGGCACTCATATATGCACTTCAAAAGATGATTAGACCATGTAGATGCTGTCCTGTATTATTTTCCAACATTAATGTTGCTCAAAAGAAAATATACTTCCCATGGTGATCAACACCAACAAATGGAGCGCGCAGAAGGCAAGTCAAATGTATTCTTCCGTAAGTCGAATAAATACAATAACTCCATTGACCTACGATCAACCCGAAACACTTTTCTTAATGCCCCATTTGTACCTGAGTCCAATAACATGTAAAATTCTCTATCTTGTTCCGATTGAGCTTGAAAATGCATAATAATTTCATGACACTCTTTAACGAAGTAAACTTTCTTTTTCACCACTGATAATAGTAGCACATTGTACTCATGTTAGATTATGTACTTGTTTGCCTCCATTCGCATCCGCTAATTTCACGAATTCACTTTTCACAACAAAGTTACAAGATCTCGACATTGTTTCTAGTGGTGAAAGACTTTGACAAGCCATTGTTTTGGCACATGTGATGGTTCAGCAAATGGATGATTGTGTTCATCCATAACTAGACAATGTAACCCATAACTAGTTGACCTAGTTTCACTTGACCAAATCAAACTTCTACCAAATTCATTTAAGATACAGAAATTAAAAACCATTTCTTTTCTATGAATCTACGGCATATTCCTGGTCAAACATATCACAATCTGTTATGTGTAAATGAGAAAGAAAGCAGTAAAGGACACAGGAATTTTATGTGGTTCGGTTAACAGTGTGTCAACCTACGTCCACGGATAGGAACCGGAGAGACTATTATTACTGATTTCAGAGACTTACAATTGTTTTGGATGTCATATGACTGAAACCTAGGCTCAATATTTATAACTATACAAGAATGCTCAATGTTGCCCTAATTCTTAATTAAGAAACCATTTATTAACTTAATTAGAAGATTAGCCGCCGCACACCAATGACCAAAACGCGTCTGGGCTGAACTGGCATGCTCCACGTCGTGGAGTATGCTCATGCTCCACGCCGAGCAACATCGGTGCTCCATGTCATGCGCCAGTGTCCCACGCCAAGCACCCCACGATGTTGCGCTTCGTGCACTAATGGTGCACGCCGAGCACTCCAGATTTTCAGTTTTCAACATTCCAAGTCATTTTTAAGTCACATTTCAACACAATCTTATTTTTTTATTATAAAAGTGTAACACCGTCAAATTTAGAAGCTTATTTTTTTTAATTAAATCCATTTCGAGTTTTAAAACTGTGTGGTTACGACTATAACACAATATTTCCAAAACCTGTTTTTTTATCAAAATATCTGACGCAGCGGAAACATTTAGTGTCTAATTTAATATTTACAACCTATTGAATAAGTTGCAACAAAACAAAACCACTGGTGTTGCCAAATATCGGCCAACCATTACAACATATCAACAAAAAGTAATCTAAAGCATTAACAAATGTGTTCCCCGAAAACCGGTAGCATAAACCAAAGTAGGCAACCATACTCACCGGTACAAACTAGTTACCTGCGCATAGGAAGAGTATATGAGAGGGTTAGCTATAAATAGCTAGTGATAACACTTAAGTAGAAGCATCATAACAAAAATATTATATCACATATCAACAAGCAAGTCTATCCTAACACATTGTGAAGCACCGGTGTCACGAGAAATCACATCTTGCGAGGTAGCGAATCCGGCTTAATAACACTGGCTGGGGAAAACAAATACTTCCACCGGGCCGTTGGGTAAGTGGGTAGCGGTCAACCATTGTGTAAATGGGAAAACCACCCCAATCGGGATCGGTGGGAACTGAGAGCCCATCATCAAGTTGAGGGATGGAGGTTTTACAGGAACAAAGATTAGCGATCGTCGAATCACCGTACATCATGGATAACGTCACAAGGCCCCAACTAGATCCAGACAAAAGCTATATCATAAAAAAGTTGGCCTACAAAAGCCATATCATATCAAGTTGGCCTACAAAAGCCACAACATATCAAAGTTGGCCTACAAAAGCCATAACACATCAAAGTTGGCCTACAAAAGCCATAGCATATCAAAGTTGGCCTACAAAAGCCTTTAACATGGTTACATATTAAATCTTTGGTTGTTAATATTCATCCAACTATATAATATTCTTATTATCATGCTTAGGTTAACCGGTACTCACATGTTGAGTTATAACAGACAACTATAGTGTTCCGACTCTTCTTGGTCGTCGGGTTAACCTATAACATTGTTACTCACATTTAGACATTAACACTCAAAGTAAAACAATCAAAATACTAGTATTAATCCCCTAATGATGTCCTTGATCCATTTACAAACCTAAACAAACTACCCATACATCAATACAAAGAAAACAGCAAAACTGCTTGTTGTTACTGGACAACACGAGGCGGCCACAAGCCTCTTTGCTTGCACCCGCAAGAGAAACCCTTGCACCCATAAGTAACCTTAACAACCTCCCTTGTGCCCGCAAGCATACTAGTTACACACCATTGTCGAATTTCCATCCCTTGTTCAGTGCATAAACACAACCAATTCATTCTCAAATGGTTTCTAACCAATTTCCGGTGTTTGTACATGTTATATAGGATCTAACTAAGCTAGAAACATCATTTTACATACTTTAACAAACAATTCAAGATTTGGGATCAAATTCTCCAATTTTGACCCATTTGAACAAAATCACTAAACTTAATCAAAACTAACACTTTAATCCATGATTCTTAGTTTCTTACTCATATTTACTTGTAGATGTTATAGGAACTAATTAGAACTTTAAAATTCAGTTCTTGATGATCAATTTGGTTTTGACCCATTTCAACCTAAACACACAAAAATGAAGAACATGGAAGACGGAGCTTACAAATTGGATTAAACAGATAACGAAGAGTAGATGTTAACTCTTATTTAGATGCTGGAATGAAGCTTGGTGATCTCCTTTTTGATTTCTCCTTCATGAGCCAAAGAACAAAGAGAGGTGTGTTAATGTATGTGTTTGTGTGTTTGTGTAAGTGAAAAGGGAGGAACCGACCTTGGGGTTCAAGTACATCAACAATGAGTATTTTGTTCCTTTATTCAACTTACAACTCGACACTCGCTACCCGTTTCAACTAAGAGGGATATTTTCGAAATCCTTATCTAAAACCGTTTATTATTTTATTAATTTTTATCATAATTTTAATACTTCATTTCATAACTATTTTTCATAGCATATATTAATAACTAGAATATATATTTTATTTATTTATTTAAAACTGGAAGGTATTGTGTGATATGTGTTGGTGGGCTGGAGAGGTCACTAGATTCTTGGTTTAAATCCAAAGGATACCATTGAATAGATTTTTCTTTGTTCACTTGCATCAAACTAGGTTTAATCTTCGTGATACCTATGTGATATCGCATATGTGAATGACAGAAAACTTTCCAACATGATGGGGGATTGTTGGAATTTATATGGAATAACTTGAATGTTGTCAAGTTTCCTTGTCCCCACATAGGAAGAGAGAACAAGTTTTTGGTGGGTTTATAAGGGATTTCCTCCGTTATCATTCAAACCAAATGGTGGGGGTCAAGTAGGAGTTCCCCCACACGCTCGCCTAGCCGCGTGCCCGCGTGTAGCGCATCGTCGCTAGGAGCTTTAGTTTTTGGTAAAGCGGTTCGTGGTTCGGTTGACTGATCCGTGCGAGAAGGGTCGGAAACGTGGGGAGGGGGAGTCAGCTCCACAAAATGTTGAACTAACCCTTGATTTTCGGAACTAATTCCACGATTTTCTCAACCAAATGGGCTAGAGGTGAGGCTATATATATCACCCATGCAGCCTCCATTTATACACTTATGAAAAACTGGAAGCTCTCTCCTCTCTCTACGTTTTTTGCTCTCATTTTCTGCCATCCTCCTTCCGTAGAAAACGAGTTCTTTGTTGTAGAACTTCGTTTCAGAGGCTGCATTAAATCCTGGGTCGTTACGTTTAAGGCTTAGAGCAATATAGGTGACGTAAACACCTTTAAGGACAGGAGGTTTAATCCGTGCGGTTTTCCAGTTTTGCTTGATTGTGATTCGACCACTTCAGGTTGGTGTTTACGATTTGTATATTGTTTTAAATAGTCCGATAACGGGACACTCCCATTCTACCTTTCTTATATTATTTTGATCGAGGAGGATCAATCGGTGGTTGGCATACAACTTGGTAACTATAATAATAAAAATCAGATTTATTATTGTTTATTGGTATACGAACAAACGAATTATCACTAGTTTCATAAACTTGTTAAAGTTCGTTTGCTCGTATCTATGGAGGATATCTAAGTTATATTTAATTATCGAGTAAATATTTTCCAAAATTGACATATGGAGAAACCAAAGTGTTAATCATATAACAAGCTGAAAAAAACAAAAAAAGACAAAAAAAGAAAGAAAGAAGACAACGAAGCGAGAATAACTTACGACGTACTCTAAATGGTATTGTTCATTATATCTCATCAGTGAGAACGTTTGAATTCATAAAAAAATCACCTTGCTTCTAAATGGTTTCCTCCATTTGGTTAACATCGTATTAGCTACTCCCACAAGAAAAAAAATCTATACTAGCCTACCTTAAGCCACACCACAACCCCTTACAAAGTCCTTTTGATTCATGTGTCAGCACTTTATTAAAGTAGTGTTGAATGAGAATTTTTGCAAGCCTATGGTATATTCATTCGGGTTGACTTGATGTTTGAGCGATACACCTTTAACCATTAGAGTGAAGAGTGTTTAGTACCTTTCATGAGGGTTCATGGAATTAGCTTATGTCATTATATTTAAAAGGGTGCAACATATATGCGAATTAATGATATGTTGTTTGTCTTGAATTTGTGAAATGCTATGAATGACCGAGATGCTTACTTGATTCTTGAACGCACAACATGTCTAGATGATGTCATTGCCGAGGACGGTCAATGAGCTAAGTGTGGGGGTGTTTGATAAATGTTAATTTATACATATTTTATATCAAAATCCTTAGGTTAAAGCACAATTTATGACTAAAAGGAAACCCGTTAATCGTGTTTATATATTTTTGTCGTTAGGGATGATGACTTATGTAAACACGAGGAAATGGAGAATTATGCATCAAGGCGGGTTGTACTGTACAAGTGAGCATAGCAGGGACAACAATTTCATTTAAGTTTTATATAATAGAAAAGAATTGAACAAAATAGGCCCGTAAAAAATAATCGATAACCAAAATAACCGACCGACCCGATCAATTTTCGGTTAAATCGGGTCGGTTAAAACGGTTATCGGGTAGGTTTGATCGGTTAGTTCGGGTTACCCGTTTTATTTACGATTCAGTTATCGGTTAAATTATTATCCATTCGGGTATACCCGAATTACCCGAAAAAAATAAAAAAAAAGGAATTTAATCTATTTCCATACAAATTTTGGTAATTACATATATATTCTTTCAAACTTTTAAATTGCATCATCATACTTCTAAAAGTTGTAAAGCCTCATATATGTCCTCATAAATAACTTAATAACAATTAAATCATCTAAAAATTTAAAAAATCATCATATAAATGTAAAATCTTCAATTTTGTAAGAAAATTGTTTTGTTTAACTTGGTTTAATTTGTAGAATAAAAGTAAAAATTTAGTTCTTTGGTTTTGTTTACTTTTTATAACAAGAATTATATACACTAAAAAAGATTAAAAAACATTTATATACGTTTGTTAGTTTAGTTTGGTTCCTTTGTGGTGATAATAGTATTTTATTTGCTATTAAAAATAAATCATCAAAAGCATAAAATAGATCAAAGTTAGTAATTTTGGTTATGCCCGATACCTGTTATAACTGAACCGTACCCGAATCTACACAAAACCGATACCTGAAAATTAAATAATGTTCGGTTAGCGATTACAATTTTATAATTAAAATAACCAAATTACCCGACCCGAATTAACCGATAACTGAAAAAATAACCGCCCCTAGAACAAAATAATGGGCAATTGTTTTGGAGGAGTTGGGCAGCGAAAAGGAAAAAAAAGAAAAGAACAGAAGGTTTTTAGAAGCTGCGCAGCAAAAGAAAAAAAACTGATGGGACAGCAGTAGCCATCTCGCGACCTAGGGTACGTCAGCACCTCACGTGTGATCGAAATTAGACACGGGATCGGTCTAAATCAAAAGGGCAGTGGTTTCTCTCAGGAGGAGGGGATACAAGCTTGATAACCGTCAATCGAGAGTCCGGTGGAGCGATTTGGGGACTAATTTGCGATTAGAGGGCATAAAGGAAGGAACGAGCCAGAAATAATATTAGTCAATTTCATCTTGTTTTAGGTATTTTCTTTTGGATTCTTATTGCTCTTTGGTTATAGAATTAGCCATGTGTGGCTAATACTTTGTTTCTAGCATTAATCACTTGAGATTTTGATGATTTATATCTAGAGATTCTGTTGCAATCGAATGGAGATGAGTTTATTTGTTGGATCTCTAGATTGAATGTCTACTTCACTTGGAATGTTAATTAATTTGGCCAATTATGCAAGGTTGTTCTAATTGATTGTTAGTTGGAATCTTAGATACGGTAATTGTCTATTGATTTTTTACAAAGTGACAACAGGACTCTTTTGCTTTAAACACAGTTTACAAAACCAGTTCTTGAAATCTTGCAATCAAAGCGATGTTAAGCCGAGCTTTCGAGCTTAACTTTTTGAGTCGATGTTTCTAATTTGATTTGGTAAATTACAATTGGGGTGTTGAGTGCTTGTTCATCGTTACAATTGTAGTTAAGATTTAGCTGAAGAGCTTGTTTTAGCTAAGTTGTAATTAAAGGGATTCATGGTTGTCGGAGCTT
>JAUEJL010145987.1:0-10562 GCA_032274825.1 Drosophyllum lusitanicum | reverse complement strand
TTATCAGAAACGTCTGCGCGCCCGCAGACGTTTCTTTAAAATAAGACCTTATTTTAAAAAACAAACAAAGCCTAATTATCATAAAAAGGGGGGCAAAACTGCAAAAGTTGATTCTAGTCAACCCAAACTGTCTTGAACCAAAATGTACACACTTTGACCCATTATCAAACCAGCCTATCTTTCCACCCCACTGTGGATGATGGAGAAATGCTAACTACATTAACAAACCCCTGTTTTAGCACAGATAAAAGATTTAAGAAACATACTGAGAAGGTGGTCTGCAACAACCAGCTTCAATGGGTGTTAATTTTGCTGATTTATATTGTTTGAAAGTCTGCAGCAAACAAGTTATTATCACATTCTTGAAACATATTAACCAATTAGAACCCAAAAGGGGACCAGAGTAGATGTCAAGTACACAGACCTTGTATCTTTTTGAAAGGTTACTACAATCATCAGCTTTAACAAGACAACTTTGAAGGTGCTTCCAATTCTGGGAGTTGTTCAACTGAGACCCAAATGAAGAAACCAAAAAACAGCTTAATTAGCTAGGTAGGTTTTCAAGATTTCATGCTATGATCTAGTCTTTAAATGGATGCTTACTTCTTTCAAAAACCATTTACTATAATCTTGAAGGTGATACTCCTTGAATCTGACAACATAAAAATGTTAATGAATTCTAAACTCGTTAAAATATTCATACAAAGGGGGAAGAAATAAGTTCAATAACACTTCAAATCTCACCTCAAACCCGCAACATTATGGCCGGTGCCATTGTTAGTTATAATGAACCTACATCAGGAGACATAAGAATGCATAATGCGATCAACATTGCTTACATCTGAAGAGTTGTATTTTTTTAAATTTCAACCTTGAAGAAAATATCATGATGTGTCTACATGGTTGTAAATAAAATACATACGGATAGCCATAGACATACACAAATATACTTACGCCAGCACGGTAAAAACAAGGATTCCCAATAAAATGAAGAATAGCATGATCAAATACTGCAAGATGCATAAACTTTAGTAACCGAGACAATAATGAATGCAAAACAAAGTAGATTCTTAAAAGAATCTATGAACATGAACATACATACCATCCATAACAACACAGAGTTGTTCTTTAGCGCGCCCAGAAACCCGATAATTGATCTGAAATGCAGAATAAGACAAATCACACTAACAAAAAAAGAGGTGGGTGTACTTGAAACCAAATTACTCGTGTATGATTTGATTTCAAAGACGGAATCTTATACCATTAATACTTATCAATATAATTGAATGCATGCATTCATCTTGAAATTAAAGAGCAAATATCAGTTGGAATTACGAATATGTGTGCATTGACCTTAATGTCAAGTGTCTCATGATTAAATAAAGAAAACCAAAGAAATATCTTACATTAAAAATATTAGAGCACCAACACCCAGAACCGGAAGAGTTAGTGATTTTCGACAACCATCATGATGAGTGCTAATCCACACGCCAAAACCGATTACACAAACAGCTACCAACTACACAATGAAAACCTATGGTGAATCCTGTGGAAAGAATCTCCATATGTATATTCAACAATTAACTAGTTTATAATAAGAAACTTTACAACTTGTTACAGTTGTAACTATTAATTCTTGAAATTTCAACAATTCCCTAATCAAAACCGAAAGTTCACACTTTGACTGGTATCACACTACACAGAATGTAAAGTGAACAGAAAAAAGTTGTGATATTGCTGCAGTATTATATATAACTAATCTTTCAATAGTCAAGACTCAAGAACTTGAACTAAAGAACCCAACAGCTACAGATAAAGGAAATCAATAATTCAATATCCACAAACCTATAAAAACCTAGCATTAGCATTTCAACAAACACCCAGAGTGCATTCATATCAAGACTTCCTATACTCATCAAAAGTTTGCTGGAAAAATCGATAGACATACCACAGTCAGAAAGTTAATCCATCTGATCACAAACGTGCTTACTCCTGTGCTCATATTTTCCACCAAAAACTCCTTTTCGTTCTTCAATCAATAGAAAGAAGTAAACAAAATCTTCCTGGCTTTTCGAAATCAAAATGGGATGGGTCCTTTTAAGTGACTTGCACTTTGAAAAAAGGGAGGCGGCAAAGCAACCGGATAAAGCTTAAAAGAAAGAAAGAAAGATGGAAATTGGGATAAAGATGAAGAATTGAGGGTTATTTCGGGGAATTCAGAAGTGGGTTCACATGATTTATGGGATGGGAATGTTTGGTTTGGGTAGTGGAAGAACCAAAACAAAGACATGACAAAATCTTGTTAGCAACGAACAGACAACAACTCGAAAACAGAAAGAAGTGATGTTCAAGATTCAGTCAGATAGAGGTAGAGTTTACAGTACACAAGTCAAATCATTCTCTTTTTAAGGACCTATACTATACTAGAATGGCCGATTTAATCCCTATATTATTTTCTCAATGTTTTTTGGCTTGTTGGATTGAGGTGTATCAATATTTAGGTCGCTTTGGTGATCGATCATTTGTTTTTTTTTCGAAACCCAAGGAGATTTATTATTTTCTTCAATGAGTTTTTGCAAAATTAGGGCCTCAAAGTTTGAGAATTGAGACTAGAGATGATAAAACAAAAACCCCAATAATAGTCTAGTCTATGGTTGACAACAACAAAAGATTTTGTACACCATTCGGCCACTAGATTTCCAAATCTGGCTTCCTGTTTTGCTTGGGAAAAGCAAGAGAGATTTTGATTTTAGTTTTTCTTCATCTTGTTGATCGAGTCACTGAAGCATCCGCCTTTACGCTAATTCCAAATGACGCACGGTTGCCACCACTGCATTGAGAATCTTGCTCAACAGTCAACAACCTCGGTTTTGTCAGAAAGATTCGTCTTGAATGAGTCGATTGAGTACAATGATCATATTGATGATTCTTATATGGACTCGACTTTGGTGAATTGCTTGGTTGGCATCTCCACTACTTTGAGAGTCTGTATGGTTTTCTTTCCTCTATTAGTGTTTGGAACGTGGTACTCGTCATGGCTGATAAACATTACTATTAATGGTTGGTGTTAAATATAAATGATAGGCATTGGTACACATTATGTATCCATTATCGTATATAGTGTAGGGGTTGTAATATAAATAACTAAAAGTGTAAGTTTTATATATTATTATTGGAGGAATATATAGGGTTTTTTGGTCACCAATATGTCATGCTTGTCAACTTAATAAATAATTCGGTTCTTATTCTCGTTCTGAAACTAAAACTTGTGGGTTGGTTTGAAATTATACACTTAGAGGGTTTGCAACCCTCACGTCCCATTATATCACCATGTTAGCCTTTTCTCCTATACTTAATCTACTACTCAATTCTGTAGTGATTATTCGACATCACACCAAATCAAATTTTAGGACCTATCTAATACTTCACTACCAATCAAAAACTAAATAATAATAATAATAAAGGAGATATCAAATATAGATAGAAGTACTTTGCCGGACCTTTAAAAATCTCACCCCTCCATATGGTTATCACCCCCACACCCTCCCACCACACATACATAAAGTGGAGACCTCCTTCCCATACTATTTACTCTTATAAGATCTTTGAACCACAGTAGTGACCGTATGAAGGGTTATGTATACTGTGTTCTATTTTTTGATAACCATTCACATTTCCTAAGAGTGTTTTCATTGTATAACAAATCAAAAGTGTTTGCTATCTTTTTGCAAATCTTGTGCATACGCTAAGAACCCTATTTACTGCTATCGTTAAACCTTTTCAATGTTATGATGGAACTCTTTATTTCATTAACAATCATAGCAAGTGATAAGTGATATGATCACAAGTATTGTAAATCTAGTTTTGAATCGTAGCATCAATAGCAAACCTTTCATCCTCATCCTCACCAATAATTCCTGGTGATGACGCGTGACACTAATTTGACATTTTGATATCGCGGTTTAGATGTCTGATGTCTTATTTTTAAATTAAGCGCCATCAATACATATGTTTAAACAAAAAGAGTGACAAACATTTGGAACAAAAAGATAGGACTATTTTGAACATAAAAGAAGTGCCCAATGATACTAGAAACGATGTTAATCATGGAATGCTTGTGTGATCGCATATGATTGTTTATACTAGCATGTTTTGTTAGAACCGTTAGGAAGAAAGTGATTCTGAAATCGTATACAAGCCTGGATTGCTCGAAGGATCGTGTAAACACTATCCGAATATGATATTTTGACCATATGCCTGGGTTACACGAAATCCAGATTATGAGGAAAATCCTTCAAGGAATAGCTTGTATCAAGACATTGATATGAGATCACGAACTAGTGATTATATAGAATTCGAAATCTTAAAGATATGATCAATCAATTCAAATATTGATTTTATCATATAATTAAGAGATCGATGACAGTTTTATGGTAATTATGTATAAAATATTTCAAAAACAATTATGATAATTATCCATAAAATATTCCAAAAAACAATTTCCATAACACTAGGGGCATTGCCCCTTGTACCCCGCCATTGGGTCAAACCGAGATCAAACTCGTTTTATACGAACATGCACTTTGCACCTCCTAACCTGTCTAAAATCAAGATTTGAACTCTACTGGTACCTTCTCGATTTTACTAAAATAACTCGGTAATACTAAAATCGCCAACATGTTTTTCTTATATAAAATTGTTTTGCACCAATTTCTTCGTGTTATATATTATGTATCACTTGCGAACTTACTAGGTATACGTATAACATATGCGTTGATGAGATTTATATTCAAGGTATAACAAACGCAGTTTGGGTTGAAAGACTCAAGCTAGCTTAGGTGATAATCGAAAGCATGAAAGCTTATAATTTTTTTGATAAATATACCATGAATATAATAACCCTTGTCCATATTATAAGCTTCAGTATTTGAGAATTTCTTTTTCATATATACAATTTAATTTATGACCTCATCCATTTCATTTTTACATGAGTAAATGACATTAAGTTTTGAGTTTAGTCTTGTGTTTCTTCATCTTCCGGTGCTGTCTCTCCTGTCGTTGACGGTTCTTCTGTTGTCGGTTCTTGATGATCACTTGATGCTTCTTCTGCAGAAGTTGCGGCCGCTTTCTTTATGGTAGCAGCTTGTTTAAGGTGAGCATAACTACCCTTCTCTTTGAAAAGTTGCGAGAAATGCGGCTTGCAGAATAAATTTCCTTCTAAAGCCGCGTAATTAGATGGTGTGAGAAAGCAACCTCCTTGCGTGCACCGGAAACATCCTTTATGGTAAAACTCTCCTTCCACAGTTACCTCAACAAGATTATTCATACAATAACAATAAATCAGTTAATATTACACTTTTATTCACAGGTTCATACGTTTAAAAGCATGTATTACGTTTGAAGATTTACATTTTTTTATGAATTTGTTCACAGTTTTTGCAAACTAAAAAAACTTTTTAAATTTAAAGCACATAGTATAATTAGTAACAATTTAAATATATAATCCTTCTAGTACTTGAGAATAATCGATATCATTATACAAAAATAAAAAGGAGAAAGATAATTACACCCAATAGTTTTTTTTCTGAAAGACTCCTAAATCTATCCCAAATTTGTCCACGAAGAGACTCGAACCTATGACCTTAGGCTATAAGCAACACCAAACCTAAATTACTTCAATATCACTAGGCTAGAAGCCTTGGGTAGTTACACCCAATACCTCACATGTTAAAATGAGCTGTAATATATTATATATGTATGACTGCGATGTTATATTATATATATAGGGTAAATTGCATAAAAATACAATAAATTTTGTCTTAGTTACCATTGTATATAACCAACTTTATTTTTTTAAAACAATATAATCAACTTTTATAATCCTTTCATTATATGCAAGTTGTTGTATACAATGACAATTATTGAAAAATTCATTGTATACAATAGTAGCTAAATATTAGACACAGAAAAAAGTTGTTTGCATACAATGAGAAAATTATTAAAGCTTGTTGTATTATTTTTAAGAATTTAAAGTTGGTTGTATACAATGATAATTAAGACAAAGTTAATTGTATTTTTATACATTTTACCCATGTATATATACTCAGAAAAGTAATAGATACTTAGATAGAACGTAGCTAGAATACCATTAAGCACTACGTACGTAAAATAACAAACCTTTTCAAGTGGATACACGGTTTTCTTGCAAACTGCACATTTATCTTGGGTCCCAGAAAACAAGGCGGCTAATTTACTAGGTGCTTTTCCCTGTAATTATTTATTTTTAAATCAACAAATTAATTAATTGATCTATATTTCGTATAATATATCTATCTATAAAATTATAGTTAGAGTACTACTGCGTACCGTCTCTTGTGGTTTTGCAGCTGATCGTCGTTCATCATCAAAATTTGAATTAGAAAAAAATGGAAATATTATTCAAAATATATTATTAATTAAAAAAAATAGCTTATAAAGAATTAAAAGTAAAAAAAAAAAAAACCTACGAGTGACTTTAGGAAGACCTCCTCTCTCCTTAAACTTCTGCTCAAAATGTGGTTTGCAAAATAACACGCCTTCCAATGATGAGTAGGTGCTCATCTAATATATACGTACACATTAAACCATGTTAATTTATCAAGAATTCAAGATACATATGGGTGATGATTCGTACATAAACAAAATTATCTATACATAACAATTTTATACTTCGTCAACTTATACTACGTGTTGTTTAGTGTTTGTATCTGTTGTTAAATGTTCGTCGGATGTTGATGTCATTTACGAGCAAATGAATTATTCAAGAATTAGAAAAACAAACAAATAGAATGTATTACCGTAAGTTTGCCGTTGCATTGGCTGCATGTGAAGCATGTTTTATGATATGTGACTCCATCCGCAGATATCATTTCAAGAAAATATACAGTCTTTTCGCAAACCTTGCATTTTTCTAAAGTCCCGGTGAATGCCATCGTCGATCAATCCCCCCACCACCTTTTTTTCTTCTTTCTTTCTTTCTTTCTAATTATTTTTTATAATAATCTGAGTCTAATATTATTGAAGGTGTTAGAAGAAGATAAAACTATATAAGAAAGAAACTTCCATCCATAAATTAAAGAAATAAGGTAAGGTGGGGTGAGGAGACTTCCACCTTTTCAAGGGACGCAATTTTAGTTTTTAAGTCCAATTTTTTCTCTCTTTTTTTGGAGAATTTTTAGGTCGACGAGGGGTTCAGATAATTGCGTGGTGGACAACGTTGTACTAATTAAACTTGAGAAAAATTAGGATACCTTTTTAATAAATATTAATATTACACTTCAATTAAAATAAATTCAATCAAGAACGTAGCCAAATAGTACTTTTAATTTTGGAGATAAAATCCAAATAAAATCATGAGCCAAAATTAGTACATGTAGCTCTTTTCAAGTTCCCATAGCCGAGCCTTCAATGAGCTATTTTAAGGCCCATAAGCATTTATCAAACACCAAATGATTTTAACCTAGTGGTATAAAAGTGTGTTTAAGGTGTCCCCTCTTCTTGAGGTCGTGAGTTTAAGTCCTGTTAAGGACGTACATCTATAGATGTTTATATCAAACATAAAAAAACTTTAAAACACTTTGAGTTTCATAGTTATAACTAATTATGACGGTTAGGAAACCAACTTTACTGAAACTAGTGGTCGAACTTGAACAAATTTACATAGACATGTTAAAATAAATCAATTTTATTTTGGAGAGGTCATCCCTTAAATTTCTTCAATGGTCATGCAAGTGTTTTATTATATAAATTGTAAAAATTTTTAGGGAGCCACAACCTTCTTCTTCTATGAAGTTCTTTACCCGAGGCATAGGGGTGTGATTAATTAGAATTTCGTGTTCCTTGCAGTGGTGGTGATGGATTCAAACTACTTCATATACAACCAAACTAAATTACAAATTAATATAATTTCATCAAAATACAGGTGTCTATAAATAAATATATAATCTACGTTGGGCCAAAAGAATATTATTTAATGCCCCTAGAATTTATTTATGGATAGTTATTGTCTCAATTTACCAATGCCTTGATCGAACATGAGATATATAGCACACGTAAAAAAGTTTGTGATCAAACATGATCAGTCATGTTTTTTTTATAAATATGAGAGTTAATGAGACTTACAGAGGGATCAAATATTCAAATCTTGATTTAAAATAAAAGCCCGACTTTAATATTTTTGTAAGAAAACATAACTGAACATGTTTGAGCAGAACATGAGAAGATCTCAATCCATATAATAGATACAAAATTTTCATAAAGAAAAGATTCAAAACCCGATGAATGTAATGATCATATGCTAGCTGCACCTTGAAATGGAGACACCGTTTGCATGCCACCAGCCAGCTGCTGCTTGTTTTGATTCATAAACTATGGCCGGGGTTATCCACTTCCTAGCTAGCAACGGCACGTACCCACAGAAATTAAGAATCCTCATGACTCCTTGATTCAATTCCCCCGGCCTTTTAAACAGTGCTTACTTTACACCCGGCCATCTAGCTATATATATAATATTCGTTTTTCATAGTTAATAATTGCTAATCATCCATCAACATTTCCATTTTTATCGAGTTCAAATAATTTTAGCCAAATTTTTTTATATATGGATGTGTTTATCTCAGAAGAGTACAAGCTGAAGCGACGAATGGAGAAGAAGAAGGCAGCAAAGGTTATTAGCAGATCCAACGCCAGCTGCCAGAACGATCATACCGGTAATGAAAGGACGGCTAAAAACGCCCAATCGCCATCCCATTCTCTTCAGGTTCATCAAAATGAATATGGTTTTGGTGATAATTTAGTTTACAATTTTTGTTTTTCGCCTTGAGATCTATCGAGTTGTGTAGTAAACTTCTTTTTCCCTCTTTTAGTAGCTTTATACGATGTAAAGTTCAGTATAAAACCAATCTTATATGCAGAACCTACAGAATCAATCTCAGCCTTTAGATTTAGATGATCAATAGTTAAGATTACGACCGAATATGCATTTTACGTAAATCGAATATGCAGTTTCCAACCGAATATGCAGAAGCTACAGAACCAATCTCGGTCTTTAGATTTGGATGATTAATATGGTTGTGATTACGAATGAACATGCATTTTATGTAAACGAATATGTAGTTTCCGAGTGATGCAGTTTTTAAAATGGAATATGCATGTGTATTTAATCGAAAGTCAAGATTCGCTTCATATATGATATCTTATTGATAGTTGAAGTTAGATGGTATGTACTTATAATTAGTCAATCGACTAATCTTGTGTTAAATAGAAGAACAGTTTTTAATGATTTAGAGGCGACGATATAAGTTGGGTTCATGGGTTCAGCACCATTTCATTTTGTCATTAAAAATAAAGTATTTCACCTAATCACTTTAATTATAAACACTATGAATTGAAAATGGGTAATTTTCTTTAAAATATATTTAATTAACGTTTTGTTATTACGTGTGTATCAAAATTTTAATTTGTTATTATTATATGTACTTTGTTTACATATAAAGGAAAAAAATGTATAAGTATGTTTACTACATAATAGAATGTTTAATGCATACAATAGCTGACAATAGAAATTTAAATATTTGATACATATAATAAAAAAATTTAAAGTTCGATAAACACAACTAAGGCTAACAATCTCACGACTTGGACCGAACACGAAATAGGTTGTCACGAACCCGATACAAAACTAAAATGGGTAAAATATAGGTTGACACGAACATGAAACAAAAAAATGGACCAGGTTCCGGTAAAACTTGTTTACCTAAAAATGACCTGAATAACCTGGATTTGTTAAATAAAATAATATGATTAAATATCATTATAGAAAAATCTGAGTAAAAAGGTGGTAAGTTAAAAATGTGTCAAACTTATAACCTGAAAATAGCGTTTAAACAACATTAAAATCCTCAAAAATCAAAATCTCAATTTCATTTTTGAATTGTGTGACTTGTTTTTGCAGATGAAAATCCGGATTTTGAAGTCAATTTTATCTATTTTAAAGTCAACTTTGTATGGAAATTTTTCTCAGATATTGGACCAACTTGAAACCCGATACAAAAATACAAATTTTATCCCCGTAGATACAAAGCGGAATTTCCCTGTTAAAATGAGTTGACACAAAATATGACCTGAACCGAACATGAATTAAGATGTCACGAGCTGAACCTGACACAAAATTAGCCTAGGTTGAAAAAGGGTCAACATGAAATTGGTAGACATGAAAGTGACACGACCCATTTAACTCGAACACGATCCAAATTATCAGTATTACATACAATAACAAAACGTGTAAAGTTTGAAACATTTTAAGAAACTTAAACCTTTTAATAACCGGACGAACTGGTTGTATTATTACTGGTTAGATGATAAAATGGTTCAATCAATCCAACCAATTTATATAAGAACCGGATGATATTGCTTTGCATTTCTACTTTATAATAGTCAAAATTGAGATATATATAATATATTGTGTGTAAACTTAAAAGGCCGGTATACTAATTAATTATTTTCTTTATCGAATTATATATATA
>JAUEJL010145976.1:0-10562 GCA_032274825.1 Drosophyllum lusitanicum | reverse complement strand
TGTAGGGTTTGGTTATCATCAAATTCTACGTTTATAGAAGAAGCAGAGTTGATTATTAGGGTGAAGTGATTATCTCCGCAACAAAATTAAATCTCAATCATCCATTTAAATTGAAAATTCAATTTGATTTCAACTTTTAAGAGTCAAAGTTCTTTAAATTAAATCAAATTTATTAGAAATAATTTTATATATACCTTCTTAATTTGTCCACTCTAATTTATAAGTATTATATTTACTATTTATAACATTCAAAATATCATATTTTTCTAAATTCTTAGTTTTATCATTTTAAAATATTTTATAACCAATTTAAATTATTTTTTATTATTACCAGTAAATTATTGACTTTATTACTTCTAATTGTAAAAAATAATAATCGATAACTTGTATAAGAAATACACTCACGTTGCTTCGTATCATAATACCACGTTCTCCTCCTCACGTCTGCCCTCCTTCTCACGTCAATGTTTCCACCGATTGTTTTGGTGTTGACGCCGTCTGTCATAATTTTTTAAACTCTAATTTATTTCACGTTTCTAAAATTATTTAATACTTTTTTAAACTAACCCGTGTGTCACACGAGTATTTAATCTAGTCCCTTAATAATCTTTTAATATCAATAACTAAATTAAATGCTTGTGTGATACATGGGTTGATTGTAAAAAATAAAAATATATTAAACAAGTATATAAAACGAAAATAACAAGAATTTTTAAAAAATGGCGACATAGCTTCAACACCCATACCAACGGTGGAAGCGTTGGCGCAATGAGGAGGGCAGTCGAAGTGACAACAAAACGTGGTATCATGATACGAAGAGACGTTATTGTATTTTCCTGTAAAAGTCGTCGATCATTATTGTTACAATTAATGCAATATGGTCAAGTTTATATTGGTTATAATAAACTATTAAAATGGTTATTATATACTTTATAATTGATTAAATATGATATTTTTTAAATGAAAGAAAGGGTAAAACGATATTTATAAATCAGGTTAGGCAAATAAGATATTTTTAAGGTTTAGGAAAGATATTTATGAAATTCTCACTACTAATTTGGATTCGACTTGAAATCAAAATTGAATCTAATTTTGAAAAAAAATCACAATTTGATTTTAATTTTTACAAAAATGGTTGGTTCGACTGAAATTAATATAAACTAATTTTAAAGAAAGTCCACGATTTGACTTTTTTTGTTTGTATAAAACAATCATATATTTAACTAAGCGATTTTTATGTGTATGTTTATGCGGGCATTTAAAGTAGTATATAAATAAAAGATTAACTTAAATAAAATCTATTAAACAATCTTAGTTACTGATTTAGATAACAAAAATTTGTTATCAAATACAAGTAATTTGTTTTTATAAAAACTAAAATTGTTTAGACTTTTTTGTTTAACAATGACAGGGGTTTAACGTTAGGTAATCCCATAATATATTTTAGTTTGGAAGAAGAATGTTCAATATAGTCCATAATTAATTCATAGTCCTAAGGGGCTAATTTTAGTCTTTGGATCAATTGCATCAATGGTTCAGATTAAATTTTAAAAATTTCGGCGGAGTGGCATTTTCGTAATTTTTCGTAATTCACATGTGATGCTTTTACAAATCACATGTGATTGTATACTGAATCACCTGTCATTGAATATTAAAATTTTAGGATTATATTTTTTAAATGGACTTTATTAAACACAACTCTAGTTTGAAAAGTTTAAAAATTAGAATAATCAAAGTTTATGAGTTTAATTTATTTTGACAAGTGTAAAAATTGATCATTCAGTTCTCGTACGAAATTTTAAAAAACTAAAAATCTCATTTATCTTATAGTTCAAGTTATGTTAGTCTGTGAACAATCAATAATAAGACAAATTTTATATTGTATCCAACCGTATATCTAGTTCACTAGTGAACCAACAAATAGATCAGATGGCCTCGAGTTTGTGGGTGATCACAAAACAGATCTAATAGCCTCGAGGTTTTGGGTGATGACGGTGTCGCCCCACATACAATTGATGTAGTCAACTGAATACTATACTCTCGATGTCTTGATAATTGGTGTAGGTGGACTTAGATCGGTAAAACAAGGAAAGAAGGTGCTCATTGACTGATGTAAAACTATAGTGACGTTTCACTGGTTTCTACGATCTTTTTCCATTTTTCTATTTGCCCTCTGTGTATATACTCCCATATGCATATATAGCCCAAAAAAGATTTCTTTTATTATTGCTGTGAGAGTAAATATATCCCAAAACATGGTCTTGGATTAATTTTTTTTTCTTTTCCTTCTTTGATGGCTACGACTCCTACATAAAAAAAAGACAATATTCTTGTTGATCAGCGACAGAAATATAAAGAGAATAACGAAGGAGATGGTGTAGAAAGAGGGTGGAGCCGTGGAGGGGAACTAATATGGGAAGTAATGTGGAATTATATAACAAAATGTCCTTTTTTAACCCCTTTTAGTTAGTTTAAATACTTTTACGCTATGTTCCCGAGTTTAATTTTGGAGAGAAAAGAAGAGATTTGAAAGGAAATAGAAAAAGTTATGTGTTTTCGAGTTATTTAAGAAGAGAAAGGAAATGATTTGGAAGGAAAATTTGGTAAACTTTTTCTCCTAAACATTCCTGTAACAAATAGGAGATAAAATAATGCTATATAAGGGTGAATTTCACACGTATCTTTGAAAACTTTGATTATTACATATATATTCTTATAGGGGAGGGTTAATTCAAGAACCGTTTTTATTGCGAGAACCGCGAGAACCAATCTTAGCCGTTTATTTTGGATAATGGAATTAACGGATGAAGAGCGTGGGGGGATTGAGTGTGACAGGGTGCATGTAAGGAATTCATGGGTAGGCAATCCAATTGAAGGAGGAAGAATTGGACGGCTAAGATTGGTTCTCGCGGTTCTCGCAATAAAAACGGTTCTCAAATGAACTTTTCACTATTCTTATAAACTTTAAAATTACATGTATATCCAATTTTAAAAATTACATGTATATCCTTATAAAATCGATAAACTCTCGTATGTCCAATCACCTATTTTTATTAAAGTCAACCAAATTTAAAATTTAAAACCTATATTTGACTAAAAACTAATCAAATGTGGTATTACAAATTTGTCCTTTGTTACAACCACCATAATTACGTTGAATTTGAAGCCAAATACTCGTATGCCGTTTCATCTTCTTCAATTCATCTATTCTGTATAATCAATTGAAGCTTGGTTCATGGCTGCCAGATCACGATTGACCATGAAGCCCACCATAATCACAATTGGTTTTCTCAATTAATCGATTGGATGTTCCTAATATGAGTGAGTTTTGTTCTCTTCAATCTTTTGAGTAGGATTTGTTCTCTCAAATGATCGATTGGCTCTTCAATAATTGATTGGTTTTCTCTACCTAATGTTAGCGATTGAAGAGGAAAATGACCATTCGCTACTTTTGAACAAAGATACAAAAGAAGAAACTAACTAGAATGAAACTAGCTAGAAAGCGTGCAACTTATTAAGAGATAGTAAGGTGTCGTTTGTTTATTAAAAGGTTCTGGGTCTGAATCTGAATCTCATGTCTGAACATTAAGAGGTGATTCTGACGTCTGAATGTTCATTCATATTTTACTGATTGTTTTTCGAAATATCTGAATGGTTGTAACTATCTGTTTTATAATATTTTATTGATTCAAATTAAGATGTATTAATACATTTTCTAGAAAAACAAACAACCCCTAAGTTAATTCCCATATACCAACTTTCATGAACCCATCTTTAATGGCACACCTCTAATCATTCATACACAGTTAGATCTATTAGTCTTCTCACCGCTTTAGACATCACTATCATCCGTGCTTGCCCTTTATATATCCCGCCTCTCTTTTTTCACAAATTCCACCACCTTCCATGAACCAAACACTTTGTATTCCATCACTGCCGCAACCTCTTTTGCAAGGGTTCCCCTATGGCCCCATCTTCCCCGGTACACAAAACCCCCTCTTCGTTGGATAACAATTGCTTGAATTTGTGGAGCGAAGATGATGGCTTTGAAGTCTTAATCGATCAAGGAGAGACGACATACACAAGTTCAATCAATCCCTTGTTCATGGAACCTGCGTCGTCTCCAATGGTGAAATCGTGATCTAGAGGAGGATCAAGAACGGGTTTTTGATTGTGGGTTTTTTTCTGATCCATAAAGGGGTTTTGATCGTGGTTTTTTTTTCTCTAATTTGGATTTAGGGTAAAGTTAAATTTGTAATGCAACATGTTATTAGTTTTTGGATAAAGATAAAGTAATTTAATGATAGTTTTTAAAATTTAAAATTGGTTAATTATAATAAATAGTAGATGATTGGATATATATTTGAGAGTTTCTAGGTTTTATAACCTACCTTAATTAAATCAAATCATTAAAATTCAACATACCTTAATTAATCAAGATTAATCTCAGTCATTAAATAAAGATCATCCAAGGCCTATAAACTGTTCTCCACATTCTCACATTAGGAGGTGTTCTTATTTGATCCTACCTATATATATATATATATATATAGAGAGAGAGAGAGAGAGAGAGAGTTAGGATCAAATGAGAACACTTTTAAAATGCACGACAGTGAGAACACTTTTGAGCTTTTGATTTCATTGATCGAATGGTTTAAAAATTGTCACATTTCTTTTGGACCTTTGATTTCACTGATCGGATGTTTAAAAATTGTCACGTTTTTTGATCATTTGTTTGATTATATACCTGATGCATCAATGCATACAAAAGTGTTGTGATTTGTATGCATTAATGCATACAAATCTTTAAGTTGTTAATATTATAGAAATAATTTTGATTTTATGATATAGGATGTAAACTTGACTTTTGGGTAGTTATGGGTGAACATAAACGTAAAGGAAAAATGCTAAATTACAAGTTTATCCAAGTTCTCACTGTCGTACATTTTAAAAGGGTTCTCCCTTTTACCCTATATATATATATATATATATATATATTGAAAAGTTCATTTTAATATATATATATATATATATATATATATATATATATTAAAATCAAAGTTTATAAGGATACATACGAAATTCTCTCTTACATATATTAAGAAGTAAAAAACACATTAATACGTTTTTTAGAAATACAATGCATCAAATTACTAATACATTAATATATAAAATAATAATTCAAATACGTATCACATTCATAAAATAGCTACAAATACATAATAAATCATCAATAAGCATTAAATTACAAATGGAATACATAAAAAAAATGCCCATATATATTGGTAAGAGGTATCAAAAGTCTATAAAAAACACATGTTCATTTATTTCAATTCAGAGCAAATATTTTGTATATGTGGTACAAGGGTTACGAAAGTGGTTAATCCGTATATATATTATAATATAGCCTAACTCTTCCAATTTGCGTAGAAAAACGAAAGTCACTATAAACCTAAAATACAAAAATAATACTATAGTACGGATACTATACTTTAACTAACTAAAATAATTAGTGGGTGTTTGGGATTACTTCACATCTATTACATAGATAAATAAAAGTTATTTATACAAAAAGTAATTATTATTATTATTATTATTATAAACACTAATAAAAATAATAAATAACTAGCTAAGCGATCCGTGTGTCAACACGAGTGATGATATAAGTTAATTTTAAATTTATATAGTTTTGAATATCGTACTAACACGTATAGTAAAAATAATTAAAAACATATATAAGAATATAAAATTTCGTAAGAAATGAGTAAACATTACACAAGAGATGAATCTAATTAACATGTTTATAAATTAAAGAAATAATCAAACAATTTTTTTACCTCTTATAGCACTATCACATACACGAACATTAGGTGTTCCAAGAACTAATTCTGAAGGACTTTGTAGAGCAGTTGTATTAGAAGATCCTTTTGAAAGAGATGATGGAAAATGCAAATTATATGTTTAAGGAAAATATAGATTTTATTTACACAATGTTATAATACAAACAAATTAAATTATTAAAAAATAAGGTAAATAAACCATAAATAGAAAATAATCAGAGTTGACATAGTTGATTCTTATATAATATTGTAAAAGTTGATCACCGTTCTGTATAATACCATAAGAGTTAGTATTGAAATTTTGAACCTTGCGAGCATCGCTTTTTAAATTTGGTTTTAAATAATCGTAAACTTGGTTTTAAATATTAGTTGCAACTAATCTAAAAATCCACTCTTTTTAAATTCGTAATAACAAATATTCAAATTCAAATCTTTCGTATTTAAATAATAAACTAACTAATATTTAAATTTAGTTCAATTTATATCAAGGTTCACGTAGATATGCCCCGTGTTAATTTGAACAAACTAATATATTAATCTAAAAATTCAGAAAATCTGGTGAATTAGCTAGGGTTTAGTTCACCAAAATGTATCCAAATTGTCATGTTTTGCTATTGTATGTATTGGGCTTAAAAAATTTCTATTGTGTGTATCGAATTTTTAATTTGTCGCTATTGTGTGTATTAAACTTTCTATTGTATGTACTAACCTTGTAAGTTTTTTTATATGTTTATGTATCCAAAATACATACAATAGCAATAAATTAAAAGTTTGATACACACAATAGAAACTTTTAAAGTGTGATACACACAATAGCAAAACGTGACAATTTGAATATATTTTAATGAACTAAACCCTTAGTTATATTATCCTCCTTAAGGGATTGAAGCAATATGTGATATAAGAGAAGTCTTTAATTTTGATAACATCATCATCCTTTTCTTTTAATAAGGTTATAAGATTACAAAATAGCTATAAATAAAAAATGATTATAACAGAAATAACAATCATTAAAAATATAGTAATATTAATAATTATTATAATCAAATAATAATCTTTATCATAACAATAATTAATAATTAATTAAAATATTAAATAATGAAAATTTAAAAATAGCAAATAGTAACAACAATGAGAATTATTAATAGTAGTACTAATAATATAGTTATTCTAAAAATTAAAAAGTGAAAAGTGAAAATTATAAAAATTACCACATATCAAACATATATTTTATTTCTCTATTGAGAATGGAAATTACAAACATGTTTTTATTTTATGTATAAAAATAAAAAAAAATCATCATTTTAAAAGAACTAAATAATCATTCTACCATTAAATATACAAATCTTTGTTTCAACGAAAAATACCTGCAAATAACTTGAAAAAAGAGATTACATATCTTCTTATTAATTAACAACCATCAAAATCAAAGGTTGGAATAGAAAAATAAATTAATAAATTATACATCGCCCTATTAGCATTATTGATAACGTCCATTAGGCTTTTTTTGCCTTTTCAAAAAAGAATAAAAGGTTTACACATATTAGGTATGTTTAGCGAAATAGCTCAATAGCTGAAAGCTGGTAACCGGTAGTTTGTATCTGTATCATTTATTTTTATATGTGTTTGACAATATAACTAATATCTGAAACTTAATAATATAAAATGACAAAAAAAAGATAAATTATAAAAGTTGAAGGAATTGTAAAACAATTAAAGAGAGTTTTTAGGTAATTTTATATATAAAAGCTTCCGGTTAGTTTTTAAAGCTACTTCAAGAAATTTTTGTTAAAAAAAGGCAAAATTCGTGAAAATACAACAAACTATGTCAAAATTGTTATTGTATACAACAACTATATTTTGTATTTAAAAATACAATCAACAGTCTAATTTGGTTTATTGTATGCAGTTTAACTAATATTGTAAGTCACCTACTGGTTTATATGGCTTTTTTATTTTCTATTTTTCCAAATCTTTTAGTGTCAGGGTTTTCACGTTCACCTCTTCATTTGTCTTATACTTGGGACAACAAGATGAAGATGACGATTTATACTTATAGTTTATACCTTCATCTGTTATTAGCGATTAGTGAGTTCATCTCCATGTTGGAACTTTATTTTCAAGTTTCCGTTCATATATTGAAGGGAGGCTTCATCTGCTTTTCAAGTTTCGGCTTCATCTCGGTAAATCAATGGGAGGCTTCATCTTCAATTGAACTGTAAATCGAGGGGATTCATATTCCGTAAATGAAGGGCTTCATCTTCAATCGATTTGGAGTTACGTTCGATGGGGTTTGGCGACACTAGATCTGGATTAATTTGGTGATTCCATATTTAGGTTTGGGGATTGCTGTACAAGGGGAGCAAGGATCTAAGGTCTAAATCTTCATGAGGTACGACACCATCGTCGAATGCAACGTGTTTCGAATTTCTTGTTCATTTGCAAAAATTTTGGTCTATTTTGTTTTTTATTCCGATTATGTTGTGTTAAAGTAATGATTTTCAGATCTCGGTTTTGTATAGTATTTGTATTGTTTGTATATTTTCTATTGCAGCAGGTATAATTCTTGTCAAATCTTGTTTAATTCTTGTTCATATTTGTAGATATCGATTTTGTTTGGGGATAATATTTGGTTGCAACAAGTTTTGATTTTGCTGCATTTTCATTTTCTAAATTTTGATTTTGCCGTGATTTCCTAATAGGATAATCCCGAATTGCTTCATCCAATATATGGGTTAAAAGATGTTCATGATGAGGATCATCTTAGATGAACATCCATATGGATTCAACCTAAAAAAATAATTAAAAAAATTAATAAAAAATTAAAAAGTAAGAAAAAAAACTAGTTACCTACTTAAGGAGGTGAAAAATTGAATACAACGAATCAAATTAGAAAGTTCATTGTTTTTTTAGATATAAAATAGAGTTGTTTGCATACAATAGTAATTTTGGAAAAATTTGTTGTATTTTTACGCCTTGTGTCCTTAAAAAAAGCTTACATCATTTTCATCAGAGCAAGGCTTGTAGATTTTTCTTTCAAAACAAAAACTATTAGTGTAAAAAAATTGTGTGCTAAACGCACTAATTATTATTGAATAGATAAGAGAATTAAATAAGAGGATTTAATAAAGAGAAATAATATATTATTCTACTATTTCTTAATACTTACGAAATTAAAAAAGTGTTAAAATTAATATAGTTATGGTAAATATGATAAATATGTTACGGTAAATATGATGATAAAATAAAAATAAATAGTCGAATGATATATATTATTTTTCTTTAATTAAAGAAAATAAAACGTTTTTTAATCGTGAAAATAAAGAAACATTCTCCCAACAACAGAAACCGCGAAGTGGTCCCACTCATGTCAGCCCTATCTCATGTCAGCCTTTTGATTGGATCGCAGAGAAAATGAAGGAATATGGGAAATTTTGTCAAACGTGGTTGCCTATTTTTAGTACACGTGACAATTTTCTTTAGCCCAGCAGCGCCATTTTATTGTATTTCTGGTGTTTAAATTTGGAGTTCCTCCTTTACTTTTTGTGTCAATGCTGCCTGTTTTTTGTTAGTTTTTTTTTTTAATTTTAATGTTATGATCTTATTTGTCTTTGGAAAAAAAAAATTAAAAGTTGGAAAATTATTGCTCAGGTGAACTTTTTTCAAAGCACTCATTTTGATAATTTATTGCCAAGTATAGCGTAGTGAAAATAAGTTACGTTGAGTTTGTACTTATCATCTTAAATAAATATTGGTAACATTCTAATTCTAATTCGTAAAATCATTACCCTAATACTAATACCATGAAGTTAATTGCGAACTTAAGATTTTGAATCTGGATCTTGATGCCACGTTTAAACAAAAAGAGTGATTTTAATGTTTCAATATTTCATTCGTATTTAATTAAGGTTGGAAAAAAAAACGAACCTGATAAGGAAAACTAAAACCCAATTGTATTTAGGTCAGGTTCTATTTTTCAGGTTATGGTCAAGTTTTTTAGACTTTTACGAGGATTTTTCAGGTTCGGGTTATGGTTATCCACTTATCTCCAATTTGAAGTGGTTGAATGATGCACTACAGCTCAAATGAAAAACACAACCGAAACCTAAAAATCGAAAAAATCATGCCAAAATTTAGGTTAACCAAACCTAATAATTTAATATTTTTGGTTTGGTCAACTTTGATTAACTAGACCAAAATAGATTTCAGTTTTTCGATTGAGTTATGGTTAATGAATTTAGAAGTGGATAGTTAAACAAAAAAATTAAAAATACTAATTTTATTAGTTTATCAATATTAACTGATTGATAAATTGTTGCTAGCTATACAATAATTATTAACTTATAAAATTTTGTTATAAAAAAATACATATTTGTATATCACTTTTCATATACATTTTAGTAAATATAAGCATTATTTAGTGTGAACAAGTCAATTACATTCATAAATCTTATTATATACTAGTACTAACTTAGTTTTAGTCAACTTTAGCGACATCTTTCTTCATAATGTTTTTATCTTTATCTTTAAATATAAATTAAAGACTAATTTTAGTCATATTTATTAGACAATCCTATCTGTTTCTTTTGATCAATTTAAATCTCAACCATCCATTAATATTTTGAAACCAAAATTTGATTTTGATTTTTTATAAGTCAAAGTTGTTTAATTATTTATATTTTAAATTTATTATACGTAATTTAAATCTAATTCTACCAAATT
>JAUEJL010145965.1:0-10562 GCA_032274825.1 Drosophyllum lusitanicum | reverse complement strand
AATCAGTTTTAACAAGAAGTTCGATCATCAATTAGTTTGTGATCCAAAAGTGTTTAGAGAGAGTTGAGTTTGTAATCAGTGTAACATCAAATCATCCTGTTGATTTGATTAAAGAGTGAGATTGTAATACATTGTTTGATTATTGAATATATATTCAATTGACTTGTTTAATTGTTAATAAAGTGTATTCAACCCCCCCTTCTACACTGTATCAGTTGCTTGTTTACCCTCTTTGGGACCAACACAGGGAAATATGAATGAACATTTAGACCTTAGAAAAATATCTTAACGTTCAGACGTGTTACTCATATTCAGACGCAAAACCTATTAAAAACAAACGTCACCTTTATCTCAACCATTTTGATTTGTTAAGTGCTTATTAACTTTTACTGTAAATATTAAAACTAATATAAATACATAACAAGGACTAGTTTGTTACAATTTTGTGTGAAATGAATATTTTATACTCGCGTGCAAAGTACATGAAGGTGTTTAACAAAACATTTAAATGACAATTCAAAATAATGAGAATGATCGATTGATTTTTTTGAAATAAAAGACTTTTCATGTATTTTTAAACTTAAAGGATGAAACTAGTAATTTCTCTATACCATAAAGAACCAATGGTGTACTTAACTCTACATTTAATGATATATAAGTTATAAACCAAAATGACAATTTATAAAAAGAAAATTGACGTGTTATGCTAAAAGTGAACAGAATGGGTGAGTCCATGAGTAAGGTCAGGGTGATTGGTGTAGAGACTTCACCGTGCACACCACCCTGGTGCATATCGAGTCTGACAACATTTGACCCGAAGAAAGATGGCATGACTCCTTTAATATTCTTTTTTTTTTCATCTTAAATCATATGGGGTTAGTGAGATGATGTAGAAAGATGAAAGGGATAGCAAGAGAACAAATAACGTGAACATTGAGGTGTTGGGGTGGAAAAGGAAACCACCATCTTTATCTTAACAATGCCTAAGTTACATACACAATACACTTGCATATCACCTAAATAATTTAAACAACGAAACAACTTAAATAACCGTTGTTTAAATTATATGATTTAAAATTTAAAAAATGTTATTTGTTATGAAATATAATCACCTCTAAAATTATTATTTTTCGTAGAAATAACCCCAAATAAAAAATCTATTTCAAGAATTTCAATGAACGAGTGGAAAAGACACTCAGGGGGTCTATTACTCTCTTGCGATGTTATAATCTTGAGTTACAAATACGCACGTGCGTTTGTACAAGAGAATTGAGGGATCATATTCATAATTTGTGCAAGTTTTTTTCGTTCTCAACACTTTGTTTTCACCTAATCAAACATGTACCAATTTTATGTAGGGTTCACATTTCTTGTTGTTTTTCATTTTCAACATATTAGATCCTTTTTTGGGGTAATAAACTATATAAAATTAAACTCTGCAGTCCTGTTTTAATTTCAGGTTTTTTTTGTAAGAGGATACACCGATAGCTTCATTAATTGAATTGATTGGTGTTGAGTTTTTTTTTAAAAAAAATTTGAATATGTATGTGAGGGGACGAAAGGCTTAAGCGCCGCATGTACTAGCAAAAGGAGTGGAAAGGTTGCCATTCTTTGTAGCTTTAGGCGGACCGGTTTAGTCTTTTCAATTAAGCAGTTGACATCATATGCTAGCATTTTCTTTGATATGTTTGGATGTGAATTCTGAGAGTGACTATTGCAAGTTTATCACATGATGAGATAAATATCTAGCTGTTAAAGTTAGGGATACATTTGTAATTTTAGATTGATCACAAAATTACAGTGATGGTATTAGTTTGACAGCTTCCTACATGTTTCTCCTAATCTAATTGTTTTGACCCTAATAATCAGAAAATCGTATCATAATTGATTTTTTGCAAACACTCAAACGTTATTATTGTTACTTAATCGCAATAATACACTTCCAAGCACTCCCTTAATTGTGTTCCAGGTGCACTTTGGAGCTCATATCATGCACAATGTTAAAAGAGTCGATATAAATAATGTAAATTACTACACATTGATGCTTTTAACTAGAGCAGAACAATGTGATTGCGCAATTTTTGAGTGACGCTCTCTAAGGTTCAAGGTTGTTCGCTTCACATTCGCATTAGTTAGGTTAGGAATCAAGATAGTTTGGTTTTATTTGGTCAAGGCATCCATCGGAGTGATATAACATGTTTGGTCGATAAACTCCATCATAGCTAGGGGCGTTGAAAATATGGGTATAAACCAGTTTAACTGAAAATCGAACCGTTCCGTAATTGATAAAACAAAAACTTTTTTTTAAATTCGGTTAATTCAGTTTTTGGTTCGTTTTTAAAACTGAAACTGATTACTATAATCGGTCTTTGATTCGGTTACAGTTTTAGAAACATCCAATCCGAATAAACTGAATTACCTAAATTAATATTTTTTTACTATATATAATAATAATAATAATAATAATAATTATTATTATTATTATTATTATTATTATTATTAGTTATAGTTATAGTTATAGTTAGAGTTAATTGGTCAGTTGGCTTTTTAACTTAAGTATTTCTGACATTTTAGTTCTTTAACTTCAAAAGTGGTGATAATAGTCCTTTATGAACCATTTTGTGGCGAGAATAATCCTTTTTAACGGTGGTGATAATAGTCCTTTAACTCCGTTAACCATGTTAAATTGACATTTTTACCCTTCCTATAACACCTATAAAACTTAAAAATCATTATCAATTATAAATATTATAAAGACTAAAATATAACTATAAAACCTAAAACAATAAACACGACGCACAAATGGTCCATACTCCGGCGACCAACAATCCACCACCACTGTCGATTTTGCACACTCCGGTGACCAACAATCCACCACCACCACCACCATCGCCTTCTAATTCACGGCCACCATCGCCATCGATCACCACCACTATCCGGATCTCTTCCCTCTTCTCACTATCTCTCACACACAAACACCCAATGTGACAGGCGCCTCTGAGGAGATCCTCGGCCGCCGAAGTCGAGGAGAGTGGTGGTAGGGAACTTTCGACTAGTTGTGATGAGGTACTCAGTTCCAGGGTGGTTGTTTGGTTGAATTATAGGGTTTTCTGCGAAATCGTATTTAGGGTTTTCTGCAAATTGGGGATTTGATACTTCAAAATCGTATTTTGGGTTTTATGCGAATGGGGGATTTGATTCAAGGTAGTGAACGGTGGTTGTGAGTTGTGGTGGCGGTGGTGTGTACAACGATGGTGGTTTTCAGAGAGAACGATGTTGGTTTCTCATGGCGGTGGTGTATGCAGTGGTGGAACGATGGTTCTAAGTTGTGGTTTGTGGTTGCGGTGAAGTGTTTAGTGGTGGTGGTTTTCAAAGAGAATGGTGTTGATTTCTGGTTGCGGTGATGGTTATGGTTGTAATTTCTAGTGGTGGTAGTGATGGTGGTTGGGGTGGTGGTGTCTGGTAGAGTGTGTGTGTGTGTGAGAGAGAGAGAGAGACAAAGATTAGAGTGAGAGGTAGAGTGAGAGAGTTGAGTGAGAAGGGAGAGTTAACAGAGAGACATAGGAAATATTTTATTATTTTTAAAAATTAAATCTTATTTAAAATGATTTAAAAGTCAAAAAGAGGGTAAAAAGACTTAAATACACAGACTTGGTTAACGTCCACCGTTAGAAAGGACTATCCTTACCACAAAATGGTTCATAAAGGATTGTTCTTACCACTTTTGAAGTTAAATGACTAAAATGACAGAAATAGCTAAGTTTAAGGACCATTTGACAAATTAACTCTTACGCCCTGTTCTCGAGTTTAATAAGGGGAGAAAAGGAAAGAAGATGAAGGGAATCCTTTCCTTCCAGATCATTCCAAAATTGAGAGGAAAGATTTATGACTAAAATAAGCCTAAACTTCCCCTCCAAATCCCTCCATTTCCTTTCATTTCCTTTCATTCCTTAACGTTGTGTTCCCGAGTTTTATTTTAAAGAGAAAAGAAGAGAATTGAAAGAAAAGAAAAAAATATTTTGTGTTTCATAGTTATTTTAACGAAAGAAAGGAAAAGATTCGGAGGGAAAATTTGATTAACTTTCTCTCATAAACTTTCCTCCTAAAAGTGGGAGGATTTGGAAGGAAAGTGTTTATAACTTTTCGCAAGTGACAAAATTACCCTTAGTTACAATAAATAATTTTAAAAAGAAAGGGTATTACTGTAAAATAATCATTTTTCTTTCCTTCATCTTCAACTCAGGAACACAAACTTATTTCCTTTCTACCCGATTTCCTTTCTTTTCTTTCCAGCTCGGGAACACGGAAAATAAAATTATTATCCTTTCCTTTCTCTCGTTAAGTTTCTTTTTTTTTCTTTCTTTAAGATATCTCGAAAACACAACGTAAATGAAACTCAACAACACTTTTTAAGTAAATTTTCTTTCAAATTTTTTCACTTTCGCCCTAATAAAACTGAGAACATGACGTAATGGTTATTTTCTTAGTTTTGAATTAAGAAATTTCCCCAAGGCCTCGTTACACCAAAATCCCAATTCCCCGTTTGTCTTTCACGTCTCGCGGTGTCGGTTGTGGAAGACGATTAGCAGACCAAGCGAAGCTCGAAGGCACCAAGCTAGCAGTCGATCGATTACACCTCTGATCCTTGACTCCTCACGATACCTCATCACTTAGGAAGGAAGATTACATCTCACTGATTACAGCCTTTGATTGTAAGCCTTCAATTTTAACTTGTAAGCATATACTTGACTACTTGAATCTTGGTAAACATTCGATTACAATGTGCAGCCTTCGATTGTATGCTCTGGACTTTTGGGTTGTTTTACATTCGATTGTAAGCCTCTGTAGATGTAGATTATATGATTTGTTCATCACTTCATCCCATCGCAGATTTATGTTATCAAGTTTTGGACTTTTGGGGCTTGAATGTGAGGCATAAATAGTTCTTTCGAATTCGGTTTATAGGGTTAAAACCAAAAACAGAAAATTAAAATTCGGTTTTCGGTTCGGCTATAGTATATTTTTAAAAGGTTTCGGTTCAGTTACGGTTTTGGCTAAAAAAAAAAAAGAAAATCGAACCATTGAACATTTGAACACCCCTAAATTCATAGCCCATCGAACGTTTCTTGGCCTCTGGTCTTCTCTGATCCGGCCATCCACATTTATATTCAACATATATATTTAATTTTACAAAGATTGCTTTCTACTTTCAGATGCCGTTACATGCAAAGCTGTTAAATGTACAAGTCCCTTCAGCAATCAACTATGTTGGTCAGAACGACTCATCTTATGTTGCTACGGATGGAGCGGCAAACAGCACAATGTCTCAGGCAGAATCCCTTGTTCGTTCCTCAAAGGTTGTTAAAGCTCTCTGCAGCTGTAGCAATATGTCCAGTTATTTGTTCTTTTATATAGATAATATGTTAGATATGTTGATGTACCTTCTAATAGCAGTTAGACTTACGCTGCTGCTTGTTAATATTTGCAGAAACTCGAGGATGAACTGCTATCGCTAGGAAAGAATATAAAACATCACGAAGAAAATATCATACATTTGAAGACTTGTATAAGCAGCTTAGATGACCATATTACAGATATGGAAGGTACAGTCTCCTACTGTCATGCTGCCTATGCACTCTCTCAATATCATATTATCTATTTTATACTACTATATAAACCATTTAACATACTCTCTCCTCCTTAGCTTTGAGAGTTCTTAAAATTCAAGACAAAATCTTGACCATTCATTTTATCTAAATTAATCTCATCCACTTAATTTTTAACCATTACACTTTCTCTCCTAATTTACTTTAACTTTTTATTTATTTAAAATACACTCTTCCACTAACACACTCTCTCACACGAACACAATTATCCACCCACATCAACATAATTTCCAAAATCTTATTAACTTCTCTCTCCTAATTTCATAAATATAAATCTTTTTCTATTTTAATGTATTTTAAAATTTATTTTTAAAATTAATAAAATAGTTGATGCAAATAAAATTTTTTTGAAAAAAACGGATAGTGTCACTGAAGAAAACTTTTTCGTGACATTGAATCACGCAAATAACATGTCATTACATTCTTGAAAGGGACATGTTGCAAAACAAAAACTATTTGTCGCCGCAACATTGCGGGGGTACAATGCTAGTTAATATTATATACCCGAAATTTGTTTCTCATGTCATGCAATCTCTTCTTAGTAATTCTTGGAAAGAATCATTCATCAAGTGCACATATGAGAGAAGAAGATGACAATGACGAGGGTGATCTCTCCCGCAAGCTGAGTCAGCAGGCAATAATTGATAATATAACGCGGCACCATGAGAAATCAGCTGCTTCCATTGTATGCCAACTCAAGTATAGTGGCACTCATGCTGCTGATCCAGCTTCTTCTATTAATGATGTCCTAGGTGTTGTTGCTGCTCTTGGAAAAGTTAATGATGACAACCTTAGCAGGTTATCTACGTTATATCTTTAATTTTTATATGCATTTTCCCACTGAACATTGTTGCACACATATACCCGGAATTTAATATTTTTGAAGTAATTAACATATACTTGGATTATTGGTGGTTTAATAGGTTAATATTTTTGAAGTAATTAATATATACTTGTGGTTTTTTATTTTTGGGGAATCATCATAGGAGGCAAGTTACCTTTTTTGGGGGGAAGGTGGGTAAAAGCGTAAAACATAGTTGGTATTAAAAGATTAAGTAGATGAGATATGCTATATCCTGTGTATGTATTTCTATATCTTGGTTTTTTGTTTTCTAAGGGGTGTTTGATGTGCTTTTTGAAATTGATTTTGTGACTTTGAGTAGGGTGTAAATTGAGCTTAAGCTTGGCTCGTTTCGAGCCGTTTGTCTAAAGCTCATGCTCAGCTTGTGAGAAATCTCATTTTATCTCTCCTCCTTAGCTTTGAGAGTTCTTAAAATTCAAGATAAAATCTTGACTATTCATTTTATCTAAATTAATCTCATCCACTTAATTTTTAACCATTACACTTTCTCTCCTAATTTACTTTAACTTTTTATTTATTTAAAATACACTCTTCCACTAACACACTCTCTCACACGAACACAATTATCCACCCACATCAACATAATTTCCAAAATCTTATTAACTTCTCTCTCCTAATTTCATAAATATAAATCGTTTCGAGCCGTTTGTCTAAAGCTCGTGCTCAGCTTGTGAGAAATCTCATAGGCCCAAACTTGTCTCGGACTTGGCTCGTTTATTCTTTATATTTTATTATTTGATTATTTTATGTATACATAATGTATATGTAATAATATTTATCATTTAACTTTTTTATTACAATTACAAATACAATAATATATATAGTGAAAAGTTCAAGCGAGAATTTGTAACATCATTAATGACCCATTAATAGGGGTATCTTCGTCATTTATATGTTTTCTCAATTGTGAATTGCGTCTGGGTGAACCGTCTTTGATGAGTGAGGCATGATTTTCTCAAAATACCCCTCATTAATGCGTTGTTAATGAGCCATTAATGAGCGCATTAATGAGCCTTTACAATTATTAGCTATTTATTTATTTTAATAAATGACCAAGATTGGTTCTCTCCGTTTTCGTACGAAAAACAGTTCTCGCGGAGTACACGAAGAACGCTAGTAAAATCAAGAAAAATTGACAGAGTTACCTTTATTTTTAATGCACAATAACATAAAAACAATAAACTTTCTTTTATTAATTTAACAAACGGATACAAAAACTAGTTAAATATGCAGATTATGCATCTAGTAGATGCATCTAATTTTCGTAGCCTTTAGATCAAAATTTCAAGGACGCCGATCTATCCTCCCTTGATCCTACCCGTATATATGTGTGTGTATAAAATTATAATTTTATAATAAGTAGGTTTGTTTAGGCTCAGAAGCCTAATGAAGCTCGAACTCAAGCTCAATTATAATCGAGCTCCAAGTTAGGCTAAAGCTCGGCTCCTGACGAGCTTTTAACTAGTCAAACTCGAGTCGCCCGGCTCACTTACACCCCTAATTTTGAGTACTAGGAATAAAATAAACGGCTATAATAAAACATGGTGCAGGAAATAATGTTTAGAGGTGCTTGTGCTTCGAGTTATATACTAGTTTTTGACGGTGTAGGGTGTTTGACAATTTCAAACTATATAATTAGATTTGGGTAAATTGAGGATAGATAATACATCTTACTTTACCTATTTATATTAAGTTTTGTTGCAGCTTGTATTGTATTGAGTATCCAAAACAGATTATATGACCCCTGAAAACAAATAATAATTAGTAGAAGTAGCCAAGTAGGTTGATCAGATTATTGCTTTCTAATTGCATATCCAAACACCCGCATCCCATTGTGATTAACGTTTTTTTTCTTTGAAAAAACGGAAATAAGAAAGATCATATCAATAGTCATTAATTTCAAGGTTTTATTAAGAACAGGATTCTATCAGAGTACCTTGGAGTAGATACTATGTTAGCGTTAGTTTGTATGACATATAATGGTGTTGAAGCTCTGGAAACTTGTGACAAAGAGGGCTTTGTTAATAAAAGCTGTGGAGTTCATGGAGTTGCAGCTTCAATCAGAAGGAGCATAGACGGACGGTTTAATGTAATCTGTCTTGAAAATTTGAGGTTTGTCTTCTTTTCATGCAACTTTGGCGCAGGTATTGATGTATGTTTCTGATTTTATACGTCTTCTTTTCCGTCTAGACCATATGTTGGTAAACTTATACCTGATGACCCTCAAAAGAGGCTTGCTCTTTTGAAACCGAAGTTTGCAAATGGCGAATCTCCACAAGGTTTTCTTGGTTTTGCTGTAAATATGATCCATCTTGATATTCCACATTTGTTCTCTATTACAAGTGGTGGACACGGGCTTAGAGAGACACTTTTCTATACTCTCTTCTCGAAGTTGCAAGTTTACAAAACAAGACAATACATGCTTCAGGCCCTCCCTTTTTTATCCCATGGAGCTGTATCACTTGATGGCGGAATAATAAGGAGCGATGGTGTTATGATTTTTGGCACTCGGTAAGATAATAGATATTGTCACTAGTTATCACATTCACATTGTCCCTCACCTGAGTACCATTTGTAGCCATCGGTAATATATGTTTCTCATCAGTTACATAACTTATTTAAAAAAGTATGACGATGAAGCCTGTGAAAATCAATTTCTTTTTCCTAACATCAATGTTGCTTTGATATAATGCTGTTGAAGTTTATCTTTGATTTATATGATTGATTTAGGAAAGAGATGGATGTTAGATTTGGAACAAGCTCTTGTCTACGCGAGAACTTGGTTGATATTGAAAAGAAGATGAAGGAACTGAAATGGAAAAGGGAAACAATGGTGGAAGAAGTGCAGAGAGAGGAGACTATCTTATCACATGTCAAGTACACTTTCCAAGTTAAGAAACAAGAATTTGTTAGGTTCATGGCACAAAGCTCGCCATATGCCATGCAGGTGTACTACCACCCCTAACTAACTAACTAACTAACTATGTGTGTGTGTGCGTGCGGGCGCGGGTACACATATATATAGGAGAAGTTCATTTGAGAACTGCTTTTAATGCGAGAATCATTGATAACCACCATTAATGCTTGTTAATGACTCATTAATAAGGGTATTTTGGTTATTTATATATTTAAGTTGTGTTCAATAAAGTCCAATTAAAAAACATAGTCCTGGAATTTTAATATTCAATCACATGTGATTTGTAAAAGCATCACATGTGAATTACAAATTTACGAAAATGCCACTCCGCTCAAATTTTTAAAATTTAATCTAGACCATTGGTGACATTGATCCAAAGGCTAAAATTAGTCCCTTAGGACTATGAATTAACTATGGACTATATTGAACATTCTTCTTATATATTGACCTAACCGTTAATTGCGTCTGGGTGGATGAGTCATTATTTAAAGAGGCTTGATTTTCCAAAAATACCTCTATTATTGAGTCGTTAATGATCCATTAATGAACCCTCCCCTATTATTAGCTATTGATTTATTTTAATTAAGGGTCAAGATTGATTCTTGCGGTTCTCGCAATCAGAACGGTTCTCAAATGAACCATCCCATATATAGGGGAGGGTTCATTTGAAAACCATTATTATTGCGAGAACCAATCTTAGCCATTCAATTGGTAAGTGGAATTCATGGATGAAGAGCTTGGGGGGATAGAGTGTGGCAGGGTGCATGTGATGAACTCACGGGTGGGCAATTGAATTAAAGGATGGGGAATTGGACGGCTCGGATTGGTTCTCACGGTACTCGCAATAAAATTAGTTCTCAAATGATATTAATGCAGCGGTTACGAATATTTTTTCTCAATAATTTGTTCGTTTTTAAAACAGGGGTGATGTGTTTCTTTTCTAAATTAAAATGGGTCAATAAAATTTCACATGGATGGTAAAATCTAACAAGAATGTTGGCATTATAGCTTTATTCAATTTTAATTATATTACACATTTAAAAAAATCCAGTAATTTTTATAAATTTAGGTTGTATGTTATTTAGATTTAATACTTCTAATTATACGCAATTTTTAA
>JAUEJL010145954.1:0-10563 GCA_032274825.1 Drosophyllum lusitanicum | reverse complement strand
TAATGGTTGGCCGTATCGGTAACGCCTTTGGATATCTTTTGGTTGCAACTTATTTATAGGTTGTAAATTATTAAATTCGTTTAAAATGCTTCTGCTGTGACAGTTGTAAATATTTTTATAAAAGCAGGTTTTGAAATATTGTATTTACAGCTGTATCCACGCAGTTTCAAAGCTCGAACGGAGTTTATTATTAAAAAAAATAAACTCCTCTATTTTAGGCGGAGTTACATCTGACTCAGTAACTCTAGTACCTAGAGAAAGGAATTATGATAATTTTGTTTTTCATAATTTAAGTTTCAAAATAAACAATCAAATAACAACCTTATATATCTTTTCCATATTTGTTTATGTATTTTATATATATTGTATATATAATATAATTATATAAAATATAGAGTAAATGACATCAAATTACAGTCAACTTCATCTTAATTACTATTACATGTAACAAACTTTATTTTTTTAATAATACAATAAACTTATTCAAACATTACATTATATGTAATATCATATATAATAATAGGTCACCAACTAATAACCTAACTTGATGACCATTTCCAGTGATATTTGTAGATTCGGGCAACCTTTAAACTCTGACAACCATCAAACAAAACTACAGTGACCTTTACAAACTACAACCACCACCCTACCCAGACACCAGTACCCACATGCATATCATCAAACCCAACTCTGATGATCTTAAAACCCAAGTCCGGCAACATATAAATCAAACTCCAGCGGCCACTAGGTATTATGTGACATTATATACAATATAATGTTTGAACAAGTTAATTGTATTATTTGAGAAAAATAAAATCGGTTGTATACAATGATAATTAAAAAAATTGACTTTATTCAACTCTTCTTACCTATTCTAAAAGTTTTCTTTCAACATCCCAAGATTTTTCTTAGACCTGCTGCATGGCTACAACACACTCTTTCTTTTTGTCGATTTCAAATAATAAACCCAAACAAACAACTGTTTGCCAAACACAAATAGATTTACCCTTGAATTTTTTTTACTTCTTCAATCTGCTTTGAATGCTAGAAGCCGAAGCTATCATCCCAACTTAAACCCCACAATTCGGGGAAAAAAAAACTTCCAAATAACTCTAGCAAGTTTACAATCAAGGACATAACAAGGATGGAATACCAATACCTCGACTAGCCGATTTTGAGAAAAATGGAATGCTTCCTTGCTCGTCTCTACATGCGAAAACGCCCACCTTCTTTGAAACTAGTTTATTCCAACTGGCTTCAGTCAGATTGGAATGCCTTGATATTCCCATCCTTTCCTATATCAAAGCTTGAGTCTTTTGAACTTGGAATTCACCTTGAGGCCAAAATCCACGAGTCCTTGCGATTTTGCACCAGAACACACGAATTGATTAGGCTTACAAAATCCTCGGAAATCTTTCTTTCATGCTACAACCTCCCATCCATTCCTCTTCTTGAAAATAGCTACTCTCCCTATTACCTACTTTTAAAAATAAAAATAAAAACTTTTTTTAATTCAGCTTCCACCTCTACTATCAGTCTATCAGCTTCCCTATTTTTTAAGCATTCCCCAACACTCCCACGTTTCCCTCTCACCCACCCATCTCTTTTTTTATCCTTCTTTCAACACTACTGTCCCGTAAATAATGTTATTCGAGTAAAAGAGTATTCGACGAAAAAGATTATACGTTAAAAAGATACTTGTTTTCATAGTATAAATAAATTCAAAAGGGAAGACACAGTAGTTACAAGCTTCGAATGGAATGTTGATGCAACCGATCAGAGAACACAACAGCAAATCAAAATGATTAATATCTGCAATTTGGGCACCCAAAAAAACATTTGTAGAATCCATTCCCAGTGGCTTCAATATTTACAAATAACCACCAAAACACACCAGGCAGGTATCAAAGGGTACAAAATGATACTTCTTCCATCACATTACTGGAGAAAAAGATATCTCATGGCAGTTTGTTACCCTGTTACTGAGCCCTATCGTAAATCATCTTATAATCGTCGGTCATCGGTGTCAAATTTCATAAATCGTCTTATAATCATCAGTCATCGGTGCCAAAGTAACGGTCACCAAACTCCCCAAGACCAGGTATCACCCTATACTCTTCATTTAAAGCAACATCAATCTCTGATGTTACTATCTTCACTGATGGAAACCGTTTTGAAACACAATGGATTCCTTCTGGGGCCTAAGCAAATGACAGGAATATAATGAGCAAACAGAACGGGTAATGCGTATGTACGTCACCATTCTACCCATTTACTCATGGGTGGGTCGATTCATGTCATGTAATATAATTTTTGCAATCAAAACTAGAAATATCTATAAGCTTTGGACATGTCAACCCAATCCACCCCGGCCTGCACTGAAAAATTACCATCTTATACTTGATACAGTCCAAAAAGAAAATTATTTTATTCGAGATATTAGATTTTATTAAAAACAACTGTTATTTGACACAGTAACTTCCATAAAAACTCAAACTTATGGACAAGTCAGCCCAACCCGGCTTTGACTGCACCAAAAATACCCGTTTTGACCTGTTACCAACCCACAAGAGCCCAAAACAAAATTGTGTTCCTATTTTCTTCTTTTTGACCATGAAACCAAGCCATATATTAGGAACTCACCGAGATGAGGTTAAGGAATATAATATATGATTCTGGCACTCCTTTCTGTATCAGAAGCTCAATTGCCTGATTAGCTGAATTACCTGTAAGCCATATCACAGATACCAGTGGTTCAGTTCGAAATTAAAACCATAATCAATCATCTCAGAAAGCTGCAAACTTTAGTGATTCCCATTCTGAGACGTCCTCTTAAAATTGCAGCATTTCCATCTCTCATAAAGGTTTTTGACTTACAGTGACATATTTGTCCATTGTCTATCATTATAAAAGGTTGAGGTTACTGATTTGGATCCATAAGATTCCCTACTTGTCGTTTTCCTAGTCATCTTTTATGTCATTATTAAAGATTAAGCATTTGATAAATAGTCAAAGCATTTCACTAAAGATCTGCATAGTCAAATGTTGCAATAATTTTGAGACTTGTAATGACTGAAATGATGTATTTACGCACTCAACAATGAGCTAAAAGCAAACAGTGAAGTCATATTTTATGTATAACAAGAGCAGGCAAGAAAAATATATATTACCAACCTGTTGCAAGAACCGGGTCAAGGAGAAGCACATGTCTTTCTGAAATGTCTTTAGGGAGTTTTTCATATATAAGCTGCATATATTATAGGAGATGCATTGTTTTTATAAATTAATAATATGATTGTGCAAATTATGCAAGCAAAACCAAAAATACAAGGTGGATCTCTCGACCAACAAACTAGAGAGAGACACGTACCTGCTTCCCATTGTCACCATCACGATGAATAAGAATTTTTCCAATTTTTATGCCTTTACAACATGCACGCAATGCATTCTCCATACTTTCACCACTGTAAAACAAAAAATAATTGAACTGCATTGACAATCAAGCTAACACCCAATCAAATTCAGCACTAGAAATAAAAAAAGAAATATCATCCAATCGCAAATGGCATGTTATTAAACCATTTGCCACCCATACAACTTAAGCTCGCGTAACTTTGTATTAACATTTACTAAGTTTTGATTTCCACCCTTCCTTAAAAACTGTACAGACGATAAGATCATAAAAGCTCATAAACTGCCTACTATGCTCAAAAATAGATCAAATGCCTCGTTGAACTGCCTAGTCTTGGAGGTGGCAATCGCAATTTCACACCATCTACTTATAAATGGAAATTTTCTGAAGCTATTAAACTATTACAAATAAGAATTTGATTTCGACTTGATTGGGTTAATTTCAATTGAGATTATAACACTCCACAATCAGTGTTTAAAATCACCATTAATAAAGTTCAGTCAAAAAAATGAAGGATCACAATTTACAAATGAGTTGTTTTCCATCACAAATGAAGGATCAAATGAGTTGTTTTAATATGATATCATTATGTATTTGCATTACATATATGGAAAATCTGGGATGGTTTTGCAACTGGGTTGAGAACTCCTGGCCTCCTGGGTGGGTCGCATGACCCGATGCGGAAGATCATATGATTTTCTCATCTTTGACATTGGACCTTCAAGTTTCTTCATTTACAGTTTACACTCTTATTAAACAAAAGAAGACGATGAAGAAGATATAAGAAGAAAGAAACAACCATTTGATTAAGCTAATGCATGAAAACCTTTCGAGATTGCAAGTCTGCCCATGGCTAGTAAAAACGATTACAAAATCGTCCCGAAAAGTTGTTCCTTTAGAAACTAAAACTGTATCACCTATTTTAGAATTGTATTAAAGGTTATGTTAAAAATTGATTTTGACCCTTAATTCTTACAGATATTAATATTTAGGTTTCAATAACATAGGAATTTTTTTAAAATGGAAAAGGAAATAATCATATGTTGACCTGGTAAAAGCAGATGTTAAAAACACTATTTGTCACCAATGAATTCATATATTTTTTTAACAAAATAAAGTATATAATTTAGCAGAAAGGGAAATGGACCAATGAGTTCATTTCTTATTATCCCAATGCTTGAAGTCTCCTAAATCCTTCTATAATAAAATATTAGACTGCTATTAGTCTATAGTAGCATAGTTTTGGTAGCAATACTAAACGCGTTAATTATTTAAATAAAGGACAAAAAATGTTAGCTGACCGATCCAGCCTGACCCTGCCTGTTTTGACCCGCACTTAAACAACTTGTTTTAACCGGACACATTTTGACCAGTTCTCCAACCAGCTTGACCCGCCCATTTTGCCACCTCTAGCTAGTCTCAAACTATGAAGTACATAAAAACCATTTACTTCAGGGTGACAGGAAGCATGCACACTATATATAAGAAGCACACATCTTGTAATACTCTCACCTTCGAACAATTGAGACACCACAGAGTTTTTTGCAAAAATCAACTCCACTATATACAGATCCTGCAACATCAGTAACTTATCATTAATATTCAGGCACTTCGATACAAGAGGAATAGACAGAATTACTTCACAAACTTCCTATGTCCTGAGGCCTCATTTTCGAAACCACACTAACTGAAAACCAAATTGGCTGGAGACATCAGTTATGATACTAAATATCTACACTACAGAAGGGATGATGTGTATCCTATGTAACTAGTTATTCCTTGAATGCAACTACTGGTCTATGCTAGCATAACAAAGCAATGATTTCATCAGCTTTTGGCAGAATAAGGAAATGGACGTGATAGGATACTATGAAAACACTAACTGTGACAGAGTGATTTTATACGTAGAGTCACAAAAACATTTCATACTTTCATAGAAGTGAAAAGATTACCTTTTTTTCTTTATCACGCTAACTAACCTTCTTCTATACAAACTAAATTAAAACGCAAAAGCATGACAACATACATTCAGTAATTTCCAGCACCCTAAGTAATTTCATGAAGATAAATAAATGAATAAATAAGGAACCAGTAAATGAGGAGCTGAAACCAAGGGATGGTCACCGGATACCACCATACCTGTTGGAGTGACTACTTGCATCTCAGTAAATGGTAAATGACCTAGGCCATGCTCAACAACCTGAGACCAATTTCATATAATTATTGGCATTTAATACTAAAGATTCAACACTTTGACTCTCGCTTTCCAATAATATCATAAAGGGTAGAGAGTGGTGTACCAGTCGAATTAGCCGATCTGAATAAAAGACAAAATCATGCTTTGATATATCTTTATCTCGAATCAATGTGTGCATGCCTCGAATCTATAATACATATCATGGATCAATGATGTATGTCTCGTATCATAATATTTACATATATTAGATGAATGCTGTTTATCCATATGTCATGCACCATTAACAATGATAAGAAACTGGCAAAGAGAATACCTGGAATGTCGACTGAATTACATATATGTTGGGATATATTTTGCAAAGGTCATGCTGACCAAGCTTTGTGCGTATATGTTGCACTATCAAGTCTATTGCCACATGATTATCACCTCCTCGTGGTATAATAACATCGGCATACTTTTTCGAGGGAAGAACAAAATCATCAAAAGCGGGTTTGACAAATTTTGCATACTGCAAAAATTAAAAGAGATGGCCTCATTCATCATAGAGCTTCATATTGTTAATTATGATAAGTATGACAAATATCAATTCAGCCTCCGTTTCACTTGTAAAAACAATATCAGCAGCAAAGAGAAATAACAACCAAGTTCAAAACATATTATACGACTATTTCAATCAACTAAAGACTACTAGTATGACAACTGACTTCTGCCAGTTATAGCTGAAGATTTTTGAATATCTACAATAAAACAACATGCTCATACATCACGTAGAATACAAACTATCCGGATCATCATGCACCTCACACCCTCACTCTTCTATTTTCATAGTGTCAGTTTTCCTGTATACTCATACTAGAACCCAAACAAAATGTTATGACATCAGTCCAAATTTGGAAATGCCCTTAATAAGTGAAAAATGAAGGCAGTTTGTGGGCCAAACTCAAACCTAGTATTTCAAGTAACAATTAATAGCAGGAAAGAAGTAAAAAGTAGGATTAAGAACCTATCAAAAGAAGGAAATGTTACATATTCCGGAGATAAAGAAAATGAAGAGACAAGTTCTTTTCCCAGGAGGCCAGGATAATGGTGTAATTGAGAGGAATAATTATGATGAATATCGATACATATTTTAAACCTCCAAATACCACTTCTAGAACATCAGTGTCAGAAATCATGATTCATCACTTATCAGCGTATTTCAGTGAATGTGGTTCTATAGTTTTAAGTAACAAAGATAAAGAACGAAGCAAACCAAGTGAACTTAGCAGTTATCTACCACACAGACGTTATACAGCTTTACATGATCAAGTAGTTATGGATATTAAACTTTAAAGAACACTTTTTTGTCATGTGTTAGTTAGGACTGGTTGATCATAGACCTTAAAGAGAACTCCAAAGATAGAGTATTTTCAAAGATAGGGGAACTTACCTGCTCAAGCACAGAATTAACATCCCTGCCCCTCTCAACTGTGTCTCGCCTTATTCTACGAGCAAGCCTCACATCAGCATCTAGTACAATAAATTGTGAGATAATGGTTAGGGCAATGACTTTGTATAACACATAATGAATGCATTAATCAGGAGAAAATGTATAAACCTCATTATAATTTAGTATAGTAATAAGCTTAAAAGATGGTAATTTTTCAAAAAAAATACACTAGGGAGTGAAGTAGGAAATAGATGTATTTACATAACAAATTGACACTTGAATTAAACCAAAGACTCAAAAGGAGAAACAGGGACAGCAGAAGTCAAAACAAATGAGTTTGGGTCAAACATTACTGACTGCAACCATATTATGAATAAGGATAACTTCATTCATGCACAAAGACTAAAGAGAAATGCAAGCCCAGAAAAATATAGTAGCAATTAGGGAAGATGAAATGAAAGCTAAAGGACAACACCTGTGTCAACAAATATCTTCATATTCATCAAGTCACGAACTCTCTGGTCATGAAATACCAGTATTCCCTCCAAGATAATTACATCAGATGCATTAACCTGACAAGCACACGAAAAATAAGTATAAACGTAACCTTCAACAATGCAATCTTGACCATTGTCGTACAGATATTCAATAGCATTCAGAATTACCACTCTTGAATCCTCTGCCTTCCGCCTACCCAGCCCACCTCACCCCACATTTCTCACCCCTCCAAATTCTCCAGATTTAGTCAACAATTTAACCTCTGTTGCCAACTGTACAATTGTTCTACTATAACTCCAATAAGAATAAATATACCCATCTTTATGATAAGATGGAAAAGTTACTACGTTATTTAGTAAAACGGTGTAAAATATAAATGTTGAGCCTGATCATCTTCTAGGGGCATGAAGCTTCACAAGCCATGTAATTATACACCCTATATTTTAGTTAACAGTTACTTATAAAAGCCAAACACATAGCCATGGTTTAAGGAAGTGGATCCAAATTAGAAACTACGAACGGATGTCCTCTCCCTTTCCTTCCTCAGATACAAAGAGCCCTACACTAAAATTTTGGCTTCAGAGAAGTAACCTGTAAGCGATTTAAGAAATTGAGCCAAGCCCAGAAGAAGAACTTAGAAAAGATGCAGGTTGTATGCATACCATTTATAAGGAGAAGATACATGCTGTTAAGATTCTGCAATCAACAGCTTTAAAGGGATATAAAACCGCATTTCGCAAGGAACAATGGAAACATTAAACATAATCCTTCTTAATAACAGATAAACATAAACCTGGCAAATTCTACAGAAAATGATTGTTTTGGAAGTCAAGAAAAAAGAAATTGTCCCAATTATAATAACTGAGATCTGTTTCACAACGTTACAGTGTGGAAAATAACATAGAGGTAAAATAAAATTAAGCAAATACATAATAAATAATAGTCAACACTGAACTATAAAATACTTTTCTTGTCCGGTGAAGCAATTCAACAAAATTGACATCTGTACTGAACTGAAGAGAGTGTGTTCAGAAGCAAGTACCTGGCGGAAGGACTCTGAACATCTCCTGTGGTTTTTAAAATCATATATTGGAAGATGTACCGAGTTTCCTTGTTTGAGCTTTTCAATGCACTCTAGCATTTGCTCTGTATCAAAAGCATCTGCAAAAAAATGTATTTATTTTAAAGGCATGAGCAAGCATTTGCAGTCAGTGATCACATCAGGTGGCAACATTACTGGAGGCAAAAATGAAAACTGACACAACCCTAAATCAATAATAATATTACCAGGGTGATCAAAATTGTACTCGTGCACACGTTCAGATTCTTCAGCACTCAAACCACGATAAAATGAATCCTACATAACAGGCAGAAATACACGTATTGGAGAATTCAAAGATACTTCCCATTCAAGTATAGAAGGTTTGTCTTTTGCCACAAAGAAATAATAGTAAAGTACAGATTATACAATAAAAACTCCATACTAACTTCGCCAATGCAATAAATCCTTTCTAACATAGGTGCATTGACACGGACCCTCGTATCTACATCAGGGTCACCAACAGATCATGTAGACTTCTAAAATTCTTTTAGGCATCATAGCATGATATTTGCACATAACATATACAATTAAGACTTCACATTAATGACCAACAATTACTTAACTGTAAATATTTTCAGATTTTCTTGCATCTATAATTAAAGTTGATAGGGGCCTAAAAAGCATACTAGATTTAGTTATACACCAGTGACAGAACCCGGGGTTGGCAGACATATTCATCATAACTTTTTTATTTAACAAAGGCGTTTCAAAATTTTAGTATAAAATAAATCAAATAATTTTCGCCTCCAAAAGAAACTATAATGAAGTTGTACATCCCTATTGTTAAGCTAAACTCCAAGCACGAACCTTAAATGGGATACAATTATACAAAGTTAATGATAATGAACTCACTATATCCGCATAAGCATAAAACAGCATTATTTATAAGCACACGCCTATGACAATAGGACCACTATTACTGGAAATCTTAATTATCAGCCTTTACCACTGTCCTGAACTGGCACATCCCACACTCAAACAAAATATTTACAAATCAATGGATAACAACAACAAAAACATACCTGATTGACAAGCACAACACGATGATCATGTAGTTGTTGTATAATCATGTCACAGACCGTCGTCTTACCGGAAGCAGTACCACCAGAAACCCCTAAGAAAAATTTCAAAATAACCAAAACACGTATCAATTGAATGGCTGATTGATCGAGTAATCGGTTGAAAAGAAGGAAGATAATGATTAGACATACCGATGACGAAAGGCTGTTTGATTGACTCGGGAAGTGGGGATGAGGTTGAAGATGGAAGGAATCGGGCATCGAGATGTAAGCCGGAAAAATGAGGACCGGAGGCGGCCTCCATCACGTAATCAATGGCCGTAGTTTCGTCCGGCATCGTAGAAGGAAAATCTGAAATCGGTGCAGAAGCCCAGTTGGAAAATAGATAAAGAAATAAAGGAGCAGGAGGTTGTGCGTTGCTTTTAAGCTTTGATTAGTGATTACGGCTACGCTCAGTCAGTATTATTAGACGATAAACGGCATATTCAGGGATCTGTCCCGAGAAAATGTACCAACGCCCGGGATTAAATAAAACAAAAACCAACATATTTTTATATCATTTTGGGGCTCGTGAGAGGCGTCTTCTATATTCTAATCTTCAAATATAAATAAAGGACTAATTTAATAAAATTTATTAGACAATCTGAATTATTCTTTTAAAAAAATATTTAATCTTGATAATTTATTTATTTGAATTCAAAAAATCAATTTTGACTTTTTAGAGTCAAAATAATTAGAGATAATTTCGTATATGCATTTATTAAATCATATAAAATCGTATTTGTCCACCTTAATTTACAAATATCATATTTACCATTTATAATATTTCAAATATCATAATTAACCAAATTCTTAGTTTTATCATTCTAAAATATTTTATAATCATTTTAAATCCTTTTTAATTAT
>JAUEJL010145932.1:0-10564 GCA_032274825.1 Drosophyllum lusitanicum | reverse complement strand
GCGGTTAATATCCTATAATTAAAATAACCGAATTACCCGATCCGAATTAACCGATAACCGAAAAAAATAACCGAATGGCACCCCAATTACTATAATCGCTCTACCCGCATAAAAATAACTAATGTTATACTCGTCCGTTGGCCGGGACAGTTTAATGTTAGTCACATAGGATTTCTCAGTCTTTTGAGATTTAAGCAATTACCCAATAAGAATCGTTTGCATTTCTAGTTTTTTGGTGGATTAAAAATTAAAAAAATATGTATATTTTTCAAATTTATAAAAAATAAACTTTAAATATAATATTACTACAAAAGATATTCTCAAATGACACACAAATAAAAATGTTGTTTAACCTTACTTTAATTTATAAAAATAAACTTTAAAATCTAATAAACTTTAATATTATTTTTTGGTTTGGATGTAATGACTTTTTTTTAACCTTTTGGTTTGCGTTTATTTTTTTGTTGTGTTGTAAATATTTTTTTATCTGATTTTTACTAGTATTCAAAAATTTTATTATTTATTATTTTAGGAATTTTTTCCTTTTAATTTGAATTTTGTTGATGATTTTAATGTCATTAACTATATTTTAACTAATTGTTGTTAATTAGAAACCAAAAGGGGCTTTCATGATAAACTAATACGAGTTTAGTAGGTGCCGAGTGCATACTTGTTTTAATGGAATACTGAGTGAGGTTCAAGGGGGTGGTTTATATATAGGTTGGTAGTTATTTTCGGTTTTTGGTATTTCTTAAAGAACAATTTATATATAGATTTTCTGGGTTTATTTTCTCGGTTCCTACACAAAATGTTAGATGGAAATCTTTAGATTATCCCAAATTAATTTCGTGAAACCCGAATAATTAGAGACGAATAATTACTTTAAAAAAAATACTTATACATGATTCAAACGATTATTCAAATTGGTTCTAGCAATTCGTCAAAATTTCTCTAAATATTTCAAATTTTCTTTTTCCACATTTTACATTTCAGTTTTGGTTGCTTTTGATATATTCATGTTCAACTTCATTTTTCTTTAAATCCATTTTCATTTAATGTAATTGGCTGAAAAAAGAGTAAATAAGCATGTCACGCGCATCATCCGAAAAACGAACGCAATGCATGATTAGCCATGGCTAGAATACTATTGTTACTATTCTTTGATAATATTGTTACTTTTAATAAAATACTAATTATAAAAAGTTAATGAATTTTTAACAAAAAGGGTTTTTATATTTATTTACATAAGAAAAGAAAAGAAAAGAAAAGTGAGGGGATTTGAGGCCTACCACGTTCTCGTTGTCACGGCTATTCTTGTTCACTCCCTTTCTCGGGCTTCCTAGAGTAAAGACCACGAGCCATCAACATGTATTATAGAGGCCCATACCAGCTGCTCTTTTGACAGAGCTTGTGTTCTTTTTATGTATTCCATGGTTCTATATGTATAATTATCTATCAACTATATATATACCATATGGTAAATTTTATGTACTTTATTATATAAATTTACTTGTATTTGTATTCAATGTTCACTAGGCTACGATAAGAACATAAAACATGTCTTTTTTTAAGTTTTTCACCAAAATCCGGCATGTAAAACCGCAAGAAATATATCTGCCAAACACTTTAAAGTGTACATAACAAGCACCAGTTTCACCGTTGGTTATGTTCATTACATTAAATTCATCGAAACAAACAAGACCAAAAATGGAAAGAAAAACTACGTTATAGAAAATATTCAACTTTGATTCAATGCTAACAAAGTACGAAGCCACCAAACACAAACCCTTTGCGAGTATAACTCAGGAAATGCACAACATAACATAAATTACAAAGACCCGAGGCTGAATCACAACACATGAAACGTCTTCCCATGGTTTTAACATGGTCTTCTAGTCGGCCTCGGTTCTTTAATAAGTTAAAGGTAACAAAAAACCGACCCTTTTCCCTTATCAAAAGTTCCTCATACTGTATAATGTTGTTGAATTGTGTCAATATCAAGCCCCTTCAGTTTCACCACTGACTCAACGTGACCCTTGAGCGTAAGTACCTCCCGAAGCCTATATAAAGGATTCAAGTTTCATCTTAGTTACTTCTAAAAAACCATAAAGCAACCTTAAAATGTGAAAAAATTAAGTACCTTGCAACTTCAGCCCGTCTTTTAGCTTGTTCCGCGATTTCAGACAGTTCTCTGTAGCTGCTCTTCTCATTGAATAGATTTGATGTATCAGGTGCTTGAAGTCCATGTAAAGTCCTCTGAGCATGAGCCCATTGGGCCTCTCTCTCTTCTCTTCCATAATCCTTCTTTGTTGTAAAAGCAGTCTGTATACACAACCAAAATGTTTCTTTTTTAAGTATAAAAGTTTCTCAATTAGAACCAAAATTCACCCCGTTTACTATTGAATTGTTGACATTTGTCCACTATTATTTAAAAAAAGGTTTGCGGATCAACCTAACCCAAAGTGTTTCGGCCTTTACTAAACATTACTTGTTTCAGCCAAAACCTGATTTGATCCGTTACCCAACCTGCCCATCATACCAGCACTATCCATGAAAGAAGATTTTGTTTTTAAACATACCCTGTTGTCAAGCATGTTGAGCCAAGCCTTTCCACTTAGGATGTAGCGGATGGCAAACTTCATGATATCAAGAGGGAAATAAAACACGATACTGTAAAGCCAAATAACACCAGCCCATTTCCAGCCAATTCCTTTGATTCTTGCAAATTCCCACTCTGCGTATACTGCAATTAAAGTTGCTACCTGAAATACATCAGAACAAAGTTTCAGATCAAATAGTTCCACTGAGAAACAGATAACAGGTGGAAAATTGAAAAATATAATAAACTCTTTTACCAGTTGTGCTGCTAGGAAAGCACCCATTAGTAAGAACCCAGGACGTTCGACAAACGACCAGCTGCGGGAACGGGTGACAAAGATGAGAGCTTGGCTCACAATGCTGACTTGCAAATATAAAGCAGCCATCATCTCTTCCTCACTTGCCCTAATAGATTTCACACTAAATTTTTCCTGCGGAAGCAGAAAAAACAAATGAGCTTAAAAAACAGGAATGATGTATTTATGTTTGTGAGCAGAATTCTTTTATGTCTTACTGTGAAGAAGTCGGTATCCTTCATGATCCAAAAGAAGATAACTGTCATTAAGGCCAAATAACCTCCAAGCACAACTCCAGTGGCAAAGATCTCTCTTAGCTTCCAGCTATCTGGTAATGGAGATGGCTTCACCCTATCCTTTGAGATTGTCATGATAGTACCTTAATAACGGGAAAAAGGGAATCTGTAAGATTATTTCAATATTAATTACAATGTAGAAAAATTACAATTGTTGGTGAACTCACCATCATTAAGAATTGCGATAATAAGAACCATGAAGGGAGAGAAATCGAACTTCCATATCAAAGCGATGAACATGAACCCAAACACAATTCTAATGGTGATAGAAACTGCATAAATCTGCAAAAAGAAAAAAAGAATTATTTGAGTAACTAGAGGTTGTTTTGAGCAAGCAATTCTGTTTATTAGATATAAGACTGGAAGAGAGAGAGAGAGAGAGACTAACGGTGTAATTTTTCATTCTTTGGAAAATTGCTCTGCTGGTAAGCACAGCACTAATAATGACACTGAGCCCAGGCTCAGTAAGCACAATGTCAGAAGCACTTCGGGCAGCATCAGTAGCGTCAGCAACCGCAATTCCAATATCAGCCTTTTTCAAAGCAGGGGCATCATTCACACCATCCCCAGTCATCCCACAAATGTGTTTCTTCTCTTGTAATTTCTTCACAATTTCATACTTGTGCTCTGTGTACATTCACAATTTCATGTAAAGAAGTTAGTGTTGAATCGAGTGAAGATACTGAAAATCTCAACAACTCTCTATGCAAAAAACACTCACCAGGGAAAACTCCAGCAAATCCGTCAGCTTTCTCAATCAACTCATCAACAGGAAGTGCAGCAATTGATTCGTCCTTGTGTCCACCAAGCAAGGAAGAAGAAGGGTACATGTTTGTTCCCATACCAAGACGTCTTCCGGTCTCCTTAGCAATAGCAAGTTGATCACCTATTTGATAAATTTTGTTTTAATTTAATTAAATAAAAAATATACGGAATATAGAATAATAACTTTGTACATGTATACATAAAAATATGTAATGATATGGTTACCAGTAATCATCTTGACATTGACACCAAGGTTGAGAGCTCTTCGAATGGTCTCAGCACTGTCATGCCTTGGTGGATCAAAGAGAGACAGCAATCCAACAAATTCCCATGGACCACCTGCACTATCTTTTGATTTTTGAGGCACTTCCTATAAGTTTTACCAGACAAACAATGATCAGGTAAGAAACAGAATGTCTTATTCGTGCATAAGGAGTAGATTAATGCAAACCTGTCTTGCAACTCCCAAAGATCGAAGCCCACGTTCGGCGAATTTATCAATCATAGCGTGAACTTTCTTCTTCAGGTCTTCCTTACAGCCGCAGAGTGTCAAAATCTGATTCAATATTCAAGGAAAATGAATTTTCTTTTCTAAATTTTTTCAAGGTAAAGCCAGTGACTCGGTGAGTTACATTACCTGTTCAGGTGCACCTTTGCTAGCTCTAAACCAGTTGCCATTACCATCAATGTAAGTCAAAGCAGTCCTCTTATCCACAGGGTTGAATGGGAAGAAATGGACCTCTCTGATGCCAGCTCGTGCCTATGTAAACATACAAGTGAATAAGCCTTTTAGTATTTGTAAAAGAGAGAAAATAAGAAAAGTAAGAAAATAAAAAGATAAGGATACCTCTTTGGGGTCAGCAAGGGTGCCAACAATGGCTGCATCAATAGCATCTTGGTTTTCCATCCTAGAAGCCCTTGCAGCAAAAAGCAACACCTGCTCCTTATCCAAACCTTTGCCAAACACCTCGATCAAATTTTTATCAACTGAAAGTTTGTTAAGGGTAAGTGTTCCAGTTTTGTCGCTGCAAAGGACATCCATTCCAGCCATCTCTTCAATGGCAGTCATTCTCTTAGTGATAGCACCTTGCTGTGAAAGCCTATGTGATCCAATAGCCATGGTAACTGAAAGAACAGTAGGCATAGCAATTGGGATCCCACCAATAAGCAACACCAAAAGATTATCAATTCCGCTTCTGTACTCTCTGTGTTGAATGGGGTACATAACGATGATCTCAACAACCATTCCAACAGCAATGGAGCAAATACAGAAGTTCCCAATTGCTGTTAGAACTTTTTGGAAATGTCCAACTTGGTTAGTGCTATCCACAAGATGTGCAGCCTTCCCAAAGAAGGTATGGACTCCAGTAGCAATGACAACTGCTTCTATTTCACCTTGCTTGCAAGTTGAACCAGAGAACACTTCATCGTAAGGATTCTTGGTGACAGGGAGTGATTCCCCAGTAAGGGCAGATTGGTCAATCTTTAAAGGATCACCTTCTAGAAGTCGGGCGTCAGCAGGTACGATATCACCAAGTTTGATACTTATAATATCTCCAGGAACCAATATGGAAGCTTCTTGTTCGCTCCAACGACCATCCCTCAGAACCTGCACGACCAATCATTAAAAAATTGCAAAAAGCTACCAATTCACAAGTGAGATATAGTTTACAAAATGGTAGAGTACCTTGGTTTTGGGTGCAAGACCTGCCATAAGTGCAGCAGCAGCATTTCCAGCATTGTTTTCTTCAATGAAACTGATGGTGGAGTTGATAACAAGCAGGCAAACAATACCAACAAAGTCTTGCCAATCTGGTGGCTTCCCACCACCATTAGCAAGTGCAATTGCCATAATTGCTGCAGCCTCCATCACCCATGATAGGGGATTCCACATAAACCCAAGAAACTTTAGGAATTTGCTTTCCTGTAGTTAGTGAAAATAACAGAAAGAACTTATTAGCCATTTGGAATTGAAGCTACTGGTAACATGCTAAGAGAATTGTAATAATCGAGTATACCTTCTTCTCCTCCAGTTTGTTGGGTCCGAAAATTTCAAGCCTTTGGGCTCCTTCATCTGCGCTCAGACCTTCACGGTTACATTTCAACTGCTCAAACACCTCTTCAATTGGTACTTTTTCCTGTATTAAAAGATACATGGTTAATAAGCAAAATAATATCATAACGCTACACCAACATATTGGTCAACTGTTATTGATAAAAGTTACAAGGTTAATAGCAACTTGTTCACCAAAGGGCCTTTGGCCTAGCGGTATCAAGGGTGTTAAGATGTTTCTTCCTCTATGAGGTTGAGGGTTTAAGTCTCTTCGGGCACATAAGGTGTAGTTTAGGTTGGTATGTGTGTTTGTCGTTAAAAACAATTAGCAACTTATTCTATGAGGTAAATAACAAATAAGAAGCTATATACACGGTGAGAGCAAGTGAGCAACAAGATTAACACGTCTGGTTATGATCCTTTGGTACTTTAACATTATTAGTGATAGCATTAAGAGTAGAAGTTAAAAAATCATACTTTTATGGCTTTGGTTAACAGTAGCTTTTGTTTCAAAATAGAACTTATTGTGCCACATGATCAAACCGAGATTTAACTATCTTTCGGCTATTGGACTTGGAAAACTAGATTAAAGTGAAATTCCTACAGAAAGACTAGATTTTATTAGCCTAAAGCATTAAAATTACCTAACCATGATTATGTTAATTTTTAATTAAATAGAGAATTAAATAGGAATGGCTGACAATTAACTATATAAAAGATCAGACGTGTCAAGATTAGGTACATGACTCTTTTCACGGGAATGGATGACTAAAAATAAAAGGAAACAGTGGAACATGATGTTTGAATAACACAAGTTGACTTTGCCACTAATACAAGGGGTCGGACCCACACACGACGGAGGTGCTAATCTCGACAGACGGTGCATTATTTTTCCATTTAAAATTATTATTTCTTTTGAAAATATCAACCAATCAACAACGGCACGGTGCCCAAAATGAGAAAAAAAAGTCCAAAAAAGTTTGTACGCAACGGTTCCCCATGAGAAATCAGTTAACATGACAGAATTCTATGTCCAAAAAAGGGGTAATGGAATAGGTTTAAAAACTGTTTTATTAAGGTTAATTCCTTCTTTATTTTACGTTGTGAAATAACTCATAAGTGATCTTGATGAAACAGTTTTCAAACTTTGTTACTATTCTGTTAAATAAACTCTCCAAAAAACTAGAGTGAGATATTCTATATCTACTCGGTCGAGATAAGTGTCAAAAATCAATAAGAAAACCAAAAGAGAATTTGTGTATTACACATGCGATCTTATAGTGATTAGAAAGATGAAGTAGAAAAAATGGTATTAAGAAATAAATTTATGTATTATACATGTAATTTTATGGTGATTAAAGGATGAAGTAAAAAAAATAACAACATTCAAGAAACGTAATCAAGGAAAATACATAGCAGATATTTAATTTTTGAAAGCATACAGTCATTTTTAAATATAATATTAGTATAAAATATTAATATAGTTACCTTAAAAATATACAAATATTGATATAGTAACTTTTAATTTCATAAATACGTAGTTATGGGAATATCAATTATTAACTTAATTAATTACATGTACAAATATTATTTATTCACAAAACAGGTGAGCAATAAAGAATAGATCCAAAAAAACTGCGTCAGATTACATTAGTCAGAGCTGCTAACAAAAGCGAAACAAATCAAGTTAAAAGGCATCAAAATCGACAAGTAAGTTTTCGGGTACCACGGACTACCCAACGTTCTGTACGATATCTGTCTCTTTCATATTTCCTTTCTTTTAGATTTATTCTTAATTTAATTACTTTAACTGATTGAAAAACTTCTTGATACCAAATTAAATATATTTTTAATAATTATACATACACACACGTATATATAATATAAAAATATTTTTGTGGTAATTCTGAAATTAAAAAGTTATTAACCACCTATAATCAATACTATATTCTTAGAATTAGTGTATAACAATATCAAATAAGAATAAATTGTAACTTTATTGTAATCATACTTTAAAACTTTATATGAATGTTCATTTGCATTAAATTCTTACAAAAACTAGTTACAGACAGCAAACTGCCTCCTGCAAATGAAAGAGCTCGGCCTTGTATCTTATGCACGGGATTTTGTACCTTAACCATTTAGTAGTTCTTTCATGGAATAATCTTATTTAGTTGTACGTAAAGCATTGAAGGGTGTACTTTAACCTTTTACTAATAAGAAAAAAGTCAACCGTCAATTCAGGGATACTAACCAAGTAATCAGGACCAGATACTTATGCAATTAAATTTCACAAGGCAATGAATCCCCTAAGTGTAGTCATTTGACTAAGGATGATCTCTAGCTCTAAGATATGTAAATGGAGTTGATTTGTAAATCAAAATTCTTTTTGTAATATATCATTTAATTAATTACAATTTTCAATAAATCTTTTAAATATCACCATTAAAAAAGATAATATGGTCAAAATCTATATTTATGGGTGGATTCTAGATCAAAATTATGCTGTTAATCGTTCGTCTTTTATCGTGTATCACCTCCGAAAAGAATGTTATAAACTGAGATATTAAAGGATTTCACCTAAATCCCCAAAATTATGGAGATAATGACGGATTAGGCGTAAATTGAAGACTACATCAATAGAAATAAACTAATGTTATTAAATTTGATTTACATCGATGGAAAGGTACGGAAGTTAATGAAGAGTGAAGACACAAGATGAAACAAAATGATGATAAATAATTTTAAAATTTGCCGTGATTTCAAATCCGTGAATCCGCGAGTAAAATAATTGCAAAAAGGAGGTGCGAACAAATTAAATAAAAAAAAAGCATAAGAAGACAACTAATTTGTCAATTAGCATCAAACTAATGCATATTGGAATCAATATTTAAATCGATCTGTTATTGATTTAACAAAATGAAAAATAACCGATAAAACAGGTTGATTGTTTGTGAAGGAAAATCGTCACATGTGAAAACTCTACCTGACAATTAAAAAAATTAAGATCACGGTATTTTGGTGATTCGAAAGTAAAATACTAGCATGCTATTGTTGATTTAACGATTTAATTGCTTGCCGTTCAAAAAAAAGCATGCTATTGTAGATGTTAATGATTTCACACCTAAATTTAAACTGAAACGAAAACTGAAAAGATCCGTTATCAATCGATTTCTGATAACTCTGAATTGTTCATATAGCTAAATCAAAACTGAATTCAGGAACAACAAAGGGGGAAGAACAAGAGAAAAGGCTTGTAATACCAGATCGACGGTCTCATTTTTAATCCCTTCGAGGCTGAGAGCATTATCGCCACCCATCTTCAACAGAGAGAGCTACAACTGCGCAAATCTACGGCGAAAACGCCGGTGAACTAAAGAGGAAGATCGAACAACAATCCGATTGATGAAACCTAGTAGAAGAAAACGAACACCGTCACCGCCAACATCAACCAGTAGGATGGTGAGGCAGGGTTTCAATCAATGGAGTTTGAGTAGTTTTCTCAAACCCCAACGAAAAATCTGCAGAGAGAAGAGAGATAAGAGTTGTGTGAGGAAGAGGGCGCTTCACCTGAGTTTTATAAGAACAGGAGCATCACTTTATACTTCACCACACCCGACCCGCCCCATTAATCGCCTCTACACCAAGTGACCCTTTTTTTTAATTAAAAATAATAATTTTCAACTCTAATTATTCATCAATATTATATTATAATTAAAAATAATAAAAGTAAATTTTAAAGTTTATTATTCTACTACATCATCTCTAAAAAAACTGACAGTTTTATACGGCAGATAAGGGGCTAAGGGCTTTGTACATAGTCGCACATACGGGGCAAAAATTTATTATAATTGTATTATTGGTAAAGTAAACCTTTGAATTATATTATTAGTTCTTTGTTTTAATATTTTAATTTTGAAAATATCTTTTAATTCTAAAAACTAAAAGTGTTTCATTATTCCATATTAAACTAAATAAATGATATGATAATATTTAAAAATCAAATAAAAAGTTCTACCAATAATTGCATTTATAAACATATATATGTCTCATATGCTAAATAAGTAAATTGTATAAAAATAAAATGAAAAGTTAATTATATTTTTACTCTTTATGATTTTTATGAAATTTCATATTTAGTCCTTGTGTTACATTAATTATTGCATTCATTCTTATAGTTTATATTTTGTTTTAATGTTTGTCCGAACTTACCAAAAAAGATACAAACACCCTTTCCTCTTAATTGATGCTTTTATTTTCACTTTTATTCATTTTAAAACATTAATTACAATTTTAGTTTCGTTACTAAATAATTTCTACTCGTCACTTAATTAGTATTAACCTATATAAATAAGTTAAACTATCATCACCAACCATCACCACCACCAAAATCTTCACCACTGTAACACCGTAAATTCTCAAGCCATTTTTTTTAAATCGCTACGGAAGCGTTTACTGATTACATTAAAACAAACACTCACAAAGTACTATTTACAAAACACTACATCAAGTTGTGTTACAAAATATTTATAAACACGGCTCGTCTCTTCTCAAAA